>APFE031592843.1:44955-82029 GCA_000404065.3 Pinus taeda | reverse complement strand
GGCTGGGTGGTAAAGCCGGTTGGGTCGGTGAGAAGGAGCATTCAGCTGGAGCTATCCGACAAAGGTATCATCATCAACCGCCGGAGCAGGTATTTTTCCATGAACTACTCTTATTAAGTTGATATCAATGGAATGCTCACCTTAATTTATGTTGTTTATGATAAAATGATTAGATGTTAAATGTTTAAAATTTTGCGAGAAGGTCAGAAAGCTTCTTTTATTACTTGCAAATCAACACTATAATAGATCTGTTAGTGTTTAAGGCTCTAATAATTGGAATTGGGTTCTTACACGTGGTATCAGAGCAAGTTCAACCTCTAGGACCTATGGACCCTTATTTTGGCTTCCTTCTCAAATTGTTAATTTAATTTTACCTTTCCCTTCTGTTCTGTACTTGAGATTAAGCCAGTTGAACCAGACTGCCTACTGCTCGCAATCTTCTCAATCTCACTCATCTTCACACGCAGCTTGATTTTTCCCAACTGTACTATTAGACGTCCATCCTCCTTGGAAGGAGCTTCTGCTATAGTGGCTAGTTTATTTCCTAACCGCTTGATAAGAACTTGATCTCCAATCTCAGGAACAGAAAAATTAGTGGAATTTGTCTGAGCATGCAGCGCCTCTGTTGCATTTGGACAGTATACTTTCACAATAGAAGCAATAGCAGCTTGAGCTTCTTTCATATAAACAGAAGAAAAATCAGTGTTTTCTTCATGCAATTGCTTCTCAAAGTTTGCAATGACTTCAGATATCCTATCTTTAGCTTCAGTTAGTTCTTTTTCCACAGCTTCCTCTACCATCACCTTCAACGCTGCTTCTCTTTTGTCAAGATCTTCTGCCTCAGCAAGAATCTCGTCATGAAGCTGTTTAGAATCACAAACAACAGAAGCAATTTCTTTTGCTTGCTCTTGAAGTTCATCTCTTTGCTTTGAGAGTGACTGGAAAATTCCACTTTGGCGTTCTTCATGCATGTCTGGTGACAATTTTAGCACCCACTCCCGTGCACGAATCAAGACTTTGGGATCAAATCCAATTGACTGGGCAATATCCAAGGCATTGGACTGGCCCATAGTTCCCCAAAGTATGCGGTAGGTGGGCTGTAAAGTCTCAATATCAAATTCAGTTGCAGCATTTTCAAATCTATCATCTTTGTCCTTGAGTTTACTCAAGTCTGCATAGTGCGTAGTTACAATGGTCAAATTCACCTGACTTGCAAGATGCTGTAAAATGCTTGCTGAAAGTGCCACACCTTCAGAAGGGTCAGTACCACTCCCAATTTCATCAATCAAAACGAGGGAATTGGCGGTAAGATAACCGGAGGCGAAATGGCCTCCAAACTAATCCGCAGGTCTCCCTGTGAGGCCGAAGACGCATTGGAAACCCTATTGGTCCAATCCTTCACAGATTTGCAATCCCAACTAACACCACCCTACCAACTCACTCTGCATACTCCGCAAGAATACGTGCGCTTAATGCAAGCTCTTCTCTATGCCATCTTAACCCAACCACAATCGGGCCAAACCCATGTTACTCACCTCAAGGCAATAGTCACAGATGGTTACGCTTCACTGGTCCATTTACTCATAAGGCTTGTGAATGAATCGTACCCCAAGCTTGTGGAGCAGACAAAACTTCAAGTCATCTGGGTTTTCCTGCAGCTTGTGGAGTTATGCGCTTCGGATTCGGAAACCCTCTGCCTCGCCCTGCTCAGGAGAATTGCTGGTGGAGATTTGTCTCAGGGTAATGTCTGGTTAGCCCTCGAGTTACTTCACGTGCTACATAGTAATTGGGGCTGGGTCATTGCCAATCCGGGGCTTGTAACAGGCGCATTGTTTACTTACTTGAGATTATTGCCTGATGATTGTAGGTCTAGGAGTCAGTTATTGAATGTTCTGAAGAAGAATGAAATTGATTTCTGTGTTCGGATTTTGAGGGAATGCTTCTAGAACTGTCTTTCTATTGGAAGGGACCTAGTGCGCCTTTTGCATGATGTGGGTTGCATTCCTGAGTTTGAATTAATATGGAAAGATTTGTTAGGGAATCCCGGGGTTTCTAGGGTTCAGGGTTTTAGGGATGTTCTTAACTCTATTTATCGCGTACTCCCGTCCGGTACCTGGTATCCAGGATTACACCTGAGATGGAAAACCAGGTCAGGTTTATGCCAACACATGTTAAAGGGGGTCATCAGAGAAGGCATCAGACATGGTTTGCGAATAAATTTTTTGTCGCGCCTGAAAGTGCAACCCTGATCCCTGATCTCGTTCGCTTTATCTGTTGCGCGCATCACCCGCCAAATGAGATTCTTCAGTCTGATGTTATTTCAAGGTGGGCTATCGTGGGTTGGTTGTTGAAGTGTTGTAGAACAAGCATGTAGAGGCAAATGCGAAATTGGCTTTGTTCTACGACTGGCTTTTTTTACGGATAAGATTGACAATCTCATGAATATCGAACCTACAATTCATCTTATGGTGCATTCTATTCCAAAGTATATCGATATTACCCAATCTCTTTTGGATTTTTTGTTTCTTCTCATGGAACATTATGATCCAAACATGAAGGAACCTATTTGGCGAGGCATATCTAGTTCATTTGAAATATTGATAAGAAAGGGTGTAGTACGGTCACTGGAACCAATATTGTCTTTCAATGTTATTGCCCCTTTACTTCGAGAGAAACTGACAAGCTTCCTTTCATTAGCACACTCCAAAGTTGATCACAATATTGTAGGAAAAATTGAGAAAGCAGAAGTAGAGATGGGCACACACACTGTAGATTTCAAACTTCTCTCGTCTAAGTTAAATTTTTCTGCTCAGATTCTGTTTTTATTTGGTAAGGGAAGGATCTAGGAATGACCCAAGGAAGTTATCCTAGGATGGGAGTTCTGCCTGCAAAGATTATTTTTACAGCCCATTGATGGCTACATTTCTCATTGTTAGATCCTATTTCCAACCCATTTGCAGATCTACAAATTATACTCATTGCTATAATGATAAATGAATCTTCACGGATAACTGATCTGCGTAGATTCTAGTTCCTTTCTATATAGGTATGTGAGGTCTGTTTCAGAGTGTTCATAGCAATGTATACGATGACATTTGAACTGAATGCATTATTAGAGGGAAATAGATGAAGTCAGTCTGTTCAATGATTCAGATATCCCAAAGTGAATAGACACGGGGTTTCAATTGACTGGTTTACAACAAGATTCATGGCGGTTGATGAGTGAGTACTTCATTCATAGAGTAGTTGCAGTCAGGTGGCGTATTGGTTCAGAGGGCTAAGGTAAGTTCTAACAGACTTTTATCATAAATTTGTTCTTGTCATCATTCTCCAAGATCTCTGTTGGAGAACTCAAAGATAGAGCGGGCCAATTTCTGTTGCCATTATTAGGTCTAGCTGAATTCATAAGATCATGCCTATATTCCAGTTTTGGTCTTTGTAATCATTTTCAAGTTTCTCAGTTAAGGGCTTCAAGTACTCATTAGCTCATTGGAACCACAATCCTTCATGCTTGCAATCGTGCAGGAATCTCTTTCGTAGGGATAAGCCTTGTCTCTGGTTGGTATTATCTAATAGGTTAATTGATTCTTGCCTGTAACTTCTAGTCTTGTGGTTTACCTGAGAACAATTCCTAATCAATAAAGGGTCAGTCTTCACTGAAAGGTCGACCCTTCTCGGGTAAGGTTATCAAGCAAATGCCATGGATAGAAGCTTGAGCTGATCCTGGTGATCAAGCTTCAACCAAGTTGTTGGCTTATTAGTCCCTTATCACCTGTTGCACATGCAAATACTGGCACTTGATAGTGGGGAATCAGTTGAAAAAAAAAACTTGAGACACATCAGTCATATTTGTTGCAGTAGTCACTATTTTTAAAATATCAGTCCCATTGGATTGCATGTAACCGGACAGTTGGACACAATTAAGGAACAATCAGGAAAACAAAAAGGGATTTCCATATAAAATATTAATTTTGCACAACATGGTTACACCCTCTCCACAAGAAAAGAAGAGTTTCAATTCTGATTATTTGCCATGCACAATTAAAAATATGGACTTAACTGAAATTGCCCCTAACAGTGAGATCTTTCAATGGGTAGGTGCTAATTATTTTGTACAAAGAATTGTAAACTCAGCTCCAGAGGTCTCTAGCTTTTGGTATTAAGACTAGAACATACACATAGAGGATCTTTCTTTAAGAATGGATAGGGGAAAAAATGTTTACGGTGAACTCCTGGGATCTTCTTAACCTCCTAAGTTGGATTAATAAGCTTTTTAATTTAGTTATATACAAAGAAACCTTCCTTTTTCATTTCCATGCTGCTTTCCATTACAAATTTGGATATAATAATTTTCAGTATGATTTTTAAAAGCGTGTACACCAATTATATAATGAATGAGATTATATGTTTATTAATCACAAGAATTGCCATTTGTCATTTTCGTACATGCATGTGCCATATATATGAATACTAGTGTTACCGTGCTCTTACTTCTAAATTCTAACTTCAAGTATAAATAGAGAAGATATTAAAACCTTTTTATTTTTCAAAAGGAAAAAAATAAAAATAAAAATCTAACATAATTCACAGAGGTTGTGATGACTGAGATATTCATTCATCATATCAGAGATGCCCTCCACATGACAATGATATTCTTATGTGTAGCCTAACTGTGATAATGATTGTATCTTGACTTTGAAAATGCAGTAACCTCGTAGTGATTTTTACATAATGAAAACTTTCGTCATGAACATAGACATATTAACAGTAACCATGATAGGATTTGATGAATCTGACACCCAAAATTATTATCATAATATCTTCATTGGTATAGAGAAACCTTGCATGGCTTGATATAGATTGCAGTGATCTTCAATCATGTATCCTATCTTGATAACAAATTGTGTAGCAACAACATAATATGGTTTGTCAGATGATCGGGCAGAGCATGTAAGAGAGAATGCCAGTGCTTGTATATTGCTAGGATTTCGTAATTTGAATTTATTTTAATGATAAGGAGCAGATTGATGAAGGATAGATTTCCAATTGGAGTAAAGAGTTTAGAGGGAGCTCTAGAATCCTTGGCAGTATGACCCAATGACTCTTCTTGCCCAATGTTTCATGGTACCTGATTCTAAGTACTCTGATGATGCCTAGATGCCTTAGAGGCTGCATGGAAGCTATATCATTATGATGGATGAATTTGGCACATGTATCTAAGGGTTTATAGCAGGAAAAGGGTCATACTATAAGTAACTCAACAATTATGTTCTAGTGAGGTCACTTCCCCTACACTCAAAGGGAGTTATGGACGATCCATGCTGAACTATAAAGAAATAGCTATTGATGTTGTCTAACTGATGACCCTCTCATTTAGCAATGTAAGAGAGATTTGACTTTTGAAATAAAGATGAAAGGCTTAGCTCAAAGGTCTGATAAGAGGTGAAGTTGTTGGTCTGCATATTCCTAGGATTCCGAGTATTCTTGATAATCACCCTATTAGTCATATGCCTCACAATGAAGACTAAGAGTCGATCCATGGATAACTCCTTATTGAGATATCTCTGTAATTCTATAGACATAATATCAAAATCTAAAATTCTTTTGATATTTCGATGTTGATTCAATTGATAGTAAGATAAATAGAAAATCACATCCAGGGTTATATCTTTTGATACGGTTGTGGTGAGGTACTATTGAGGTTGAATGTATATAACAGCAAGTACATTTTATCATAAGCCGACTGGTTAAACTTTAAAGAATCTCTTATGTGAGCCATTTGAAGCATGTGTAGGAGTCCAGTCAACCTCTATCGATGTGAAAGTTACTGCATAACCTCTTGATAAGGCCAAGATTATCTTCCTTCAGAGAGAGGCCAGGAGTAAATATTATCTTGGGCAGTCTTGTTATTAAAATAATCATCAAAAAGGATTATAGTAGTGAACATCGATAACGATATTTGAAAATGCAGCATTTATTTGATACAGCTCATGTGGATCAGCATTTCCAATCCTCTGGCACATGATAACATATGTTGTGGCAGAGTATTTCCGCACAATTTGATAGCCATTTGAATAATAGGAAGCCAAAACATCCACAGGGACAGTTGTTGCTAGAGGTTCCTTCAAAAATTCAATACCTAAGAGCATACTATTGTTACTATATCTGCTCAGAACACAGTAATAGCATCAGGAGCTTGGATTATATTCAATGCACTCCTCTATGAACACATTTAATGATTGTTATTTAATGTAAGTACTTGTGACAATCCATTTACTCAACGGCATTTGGACTCAATCTCAGAGCTCGGACTATCACTTATCCCCCCCAATAACAAAGAAGTTAGCTTGTGGTGATTCTGGAAATGGTGCAATGGCTGAACCTTCTACGATAGATACAACTCTTGGGTTTTCACTTGATCCTTCAATTGTATGAAGTGTCTGATGTCCCGTTCAACAATTCTTGCTATGAATCTAACATGCTTAGTACAAATGGACTATGGTATAGACCCATATAGTGTTTCTTGGTAGCTGGGTTAGACAGCATGAACTCAGCTTGTGTGTGGTGAAGTTAAGTTCTGATGATAAACACTCATGAACTTGTGATTTTAGGTAACATTTGCTCATTTATTCTGGACACTTACAAGGACTGAGTGGATACTCCTGCTTATAAGAGAATGTGTCAAACTACTATCCAAATCATCTAATTTGGAACTTGATGTAAGAGGATTATGCGCTTTATTTTCTTCCCTGTGATAATTATTAACCTCTATGATTGATTTATATTGGTTTCTATGGAGTCTGGACCTAAAGTGTTTTGCCAGAATCTTTTTGATATAGATTTTATTGTATAGATTGCATGTTGAGATTGGAAAGGAGTCTATTTCTCAAGCAGCTAAAAGAAACCTATTTGCAGTGATCCAAGTAAATATCTCAATTTACTTTTATTTAATTGAATATTCAACGTTGTTTTTTTTTTTTTTTGGTTCATTGATCACATCAGTGGTCTATGCTTGTAATAATTCTCCCTTGAAAACCCAATATTGTCACGATATTCTCCTCGAGGAACTAAAGGGAGGAAAACATGGTTATGACTTACAGTGAATGTTAAATTTGTTGTACTAGCTTATAGCAAGGATTCCATATTGAACGCTTTCCTCTTATCTTGTGACCTTAAAAAGTCCTTATTTTAGGGGGTTTTAAGGGGTTTCATATTGGTTGTGTTGACTGAATTAGAGAATAAATTGCAGTACATAAGTTGTCTCTATTCATAAGGACTGTTGATATGCAATCTTGGAACCACGTGGATAATTGAGTAGAACTTTCACAACTGTAATGTAGAGCAAAACAACCAAAGGGTAGAACCAAAAGCCAAATTGGGAAAAGACAGCAAAGTGTAAGAAAATATAATATCTATTTATGCTTGAAGAAGTAGATTAAGATTGCAAATACCCGAACAAAATCTAGAAGCCAAAGTTACATGCGAGACTACAATGGGTGCTTTTAGTTAACTTCTCATTCAGGTAGGAGATATGATGGAAGTAACTACTGTAATTTAATAACAAAGGATTATATGTTTTCAGCCTGTCGCTATGATTAATTTAATGATGAAGTAATTAGGATTTACAGCCTTTTCCTTGATTCCATAAGTAATGAACAAAGTTCTTGGAATATTGATAGCCTTACACTACGATTATGCCCTTTTTATACGCTAGTAGTTTTTTTTTTTTGTTTTTTTTTTGGTTATAAAAAAATCAGACGATGTTTATCTATTTGATACGTATCTTTGGAATATGCAAAAGGTTTATAATCCGGTTAATTTTTAATGCTTTTTAAGTCTCCATTTTCCGTGATGCTTTTGTGCATGCTCATCTATTTGATGCATGAGGCAAAATTGGACATGAATCTAGCATGTATTGCCACTTGTGAAACATTGCAGCATTTGTTTAATACATTCATATAGATGGATAGAGTTAAGGAATTTTTGTTTTGATAAATATTCATTTGATATTTTAACAAAAATCGAAACAATTTAAGGTCACCTAGGAGCTCCAACCAATGGGGTTATGGTTCAGCTGCGAAACACAACATAGTGGCATGTTGGGGGCATCCACCAAGGTTCAATTTCCTCGGAGGAGTGATAGGTGATTTTGATGAAAGAGTATCTCTTTCTTCTGATAACTTAGCTAAATGAAATAGGTTATTTTTAATGGTTTTCCGTCTGAGGCTCATCTTGCTTATGCAGGAAAGCCACTCGTGGTGCCCAACTTTTTCAAAACTGTTGTAATCCTTCTCTTTGAGTTTAAAGGGAGGAATTCAAACATAAGAACCCAAGAGACCCAAATACATGCTAAGCATGGCTACAAGCCTAATAGTTTTCACATTAGAAACAAACTATACGTTTATCCCTTCATTGGAGTTTCAGGATCAAAGATCAAAACATGTTATGCAAAAGATTACTAGAGGACTTAGGAACAACATCAAGAAGTAGTTCAAAGGCCTAACAATCAAGACCAATCACCTTTTGGTTTAGAAGCTTCTATCAAGGTATAGCCCCAAAGCTTTTGGGATGCTTCGACATTTCTCGTGATTTTTTTTCTCCAAAAGATGTCAAGGTATAATACTAATAGGGAAAAGAAGGAAGTCAATAATAAACCCTAAAATGACTACATTTACAACCCAACTGCTCTGGGCATTTGCAAGAGCAGTGACCTACAAAACAAGTTAACAATGCTGAGTGAAGCAGATTCTTACAGCTGAAGGAGAGTTAGTTTGTTCACAAAAAGCAAGCGTGCTCCATTCTTATCTCTGCGATTTTCTATATTGTGACCATGTTGCAGAAGGTTTGATCCATGGTTGGATACCAGTGAGGCTGTAAAAGAGTCCTTACCTAGCTTTCCAATACCTATGTAGCTTGCTAGCCAAGTTGTTGAAATTAGTTGGTATGCTAGAGCTTCTTCTCTCCTCCATGAATGCAACTTGGATATCAAGAAGCCTCCTCCATAGAGTTCTCTGTTGATGCTCCTTACCTAAGTAAGATAGATATTAATTGATGTGCCAGAGTAGAGGTTTTCAAAGCCTACTTGAAATTCACTTTGTTGAGCGCAGAACTAAGCTTAAGAAGACCCATCCTAAATCTCAACCTGACAGAGATTCAAAACCTGATTGATTTTATGATTGAGTTGATAAATGCTAGCTATTTTTATCAATAGTTGTTGATGTTGATTGTAGAGACAGGGACATAACCGAATCAAACTCTTTCAAGGAATATTTTATGTTAATTCTTATTTCTATCTTGCATTGTATTCTTTTCTTATCAATGTTTGAAAGGATTGCTCATGTGGATAAGACACCATTGTTGGCCATGAAAAGATAAAACACTAAGCCAAGAATGCCAAAAAACGCTTCATTATGCTACTATTTCTGAGGGGGAGGACAATGGTCCTTCTTTAAAAGAAAACAATGCTTATGCCTCATAGTTTATGCCCTCCCAGTGATCCAAAAGAAGAGAAAATGTATTGATGCTTGAAAGCAAGCCTTCCTCAGCTTGCAAATGATTGAAACTCCTCCAAAGATCCACCCAATCGTGCCATATTGTTGGAAAGTCACAGTTTTATGACAGGTAGAAAAAATTTCTTGAAGTTTGGCGTCTTTCATTGCGGGATTAACTAAAGGGGTTTGGGAGATGAAAAACCATCAAACTGGGCAAGTGGGACTCTTACTCACTAAGGTTTTAAAGAAATTATATGCATAAAACTTATACTAGCACCTTCTAGTGGAATTGATAAGTACATTAATCCATTGCTTGCCATTATTTTGGTTTGGTGCCACCTTATAGCATATCTAGGTTCAAATACTATTTTCCATGACAGATAGTTGAGTCTGTTTCAACTCTAATTATTATTGAGGGGTTCCACAAGGATATCACATGAGAGTTTATGATGCCCATTTTAACGTAGATAACCACCTATGTCAAGATTCTATTTCCATGTTATTTAATTGAGAAATGTTGATGCATCTGGCATGACACATAAAACTACTTATATGACTCTGTTGGTGAATTTGAAATTGCTGATAAGATGGTTGATATATGGACCACATGTATGACTCACGCAGTGATGGATTAGCTGATGCATAACTTATCAGAATTGTTTTGGATCGTATATAGCCCAATGTGGTAAAGCCTAAAATCTTTATCAAACTGAGAAAATCAAGACGAGAAACAGAGTTCTCTTTAATATGAAGAAATGTTTTTTTTATTCTGTGCATGAAGCGCCACTGTTCCTGTGTATTATGACCGCTGCACTCCCTTTTATGCCCCTCTTACCTTATTGTTCCACCGGCTAACATGTGACTCCGCTAATCTGAAACACTCTGTTTTGTACACGATATAAACATGTGATTCCTCTGCTCAGAAATACTCTGTTTGATATGCGATATATATAAGTGTAATTCTTACTGCTCTGATAACTCTGTTGGTCATGGATTGCTCTGTTATGAATTCTATTCCTATTTTAAAATAGTTGGGCTTACGGAAATAAGCTAGCAGATAAAGATACTGATACTAACAAGTGGATATGATTTATTTACATGAATTATTTCGTGAAATTGTGATATGAACAACAAACTTGGCACATGGACATTGGGCATAATAAACATGATGTTTAAAATCATGTGGCTATATTATTTTGTGGATATATATATATGCGTGGATGAGAACTAAATTACAGGTTGGAAGGAACTGTATGTTAGCCGAGAGCTACTCTTCCATTGAGGGAAGGTTGAGACATCTCATGGGGAAGGTATAATGCACATTGTTCTATTACATTTGGTATCTACTTGATATGCACTCTTATGACATGAATAAAATGCAAATGACAGGTGGCAAGACGACCTGACTGGATTATTCGATGACAAGTCCAACCAGCTCTGTAGTGTGGTCCGTGTTGTGAAGGAGGGTTGGAGGTGTTTCCCACCGTGTATCCTCCGAAACCTGGAATCGTGGGGAGGACAGCTGAACGCTCCCCCTAGATGTGTGATGACGATTGCCAGTTGCCTGCTGGGGGAAGTTAGGTCGATGTATTTGACACTCCCACCATGATGGTTTTATCAGTGGTTAGTATGGCCGTTGCCACTGATAAAGCAGCAGAGGACGGATAGGGTGGGAACGGAAGTAGGCCAGGGTGGATAGGAAGATATAGATCAGTTGTAGACTCTTGATGGAAAGAAATGTCATTGCCATACTTATTCGATTTCATTACTATAACTCTCTCCGGTGCTATGCTTTCAAACTCCTTGCATCTTTTCATTCTAAGTTCGGGACGAAGTTTTCTGAAGGAGGGGTGTATGTAATGCCCCACTTAAATCTTATCCTACAAATTTGTTAATGTTTACATTATCTAAAAATATTCAGAAATATAGGTCTAATATAAATTCATGATTCCATTATTTAAATTCTCCACTTACCTTCTCAAATTGAATATTGGGTAGAATTTGGTCTCCTTCCATTAATTCAAAATGTATGAATTCATTTCACATTACCCAATGTACACTCACATTTACTAAAGAGAAGACATGGTCCTCTCCATGTAAATTACATTTCACATTCCCCCATGTACCTTCACATTTTCTTGGGAGAAGACATAGTCCTCTCCAACTCATTATCAATAAATATATTCATTTCACATTACCCAATTTACCCTCACATTTACTAAGGAGTAGACATGGTCCTCTCCATGTAATTACATCTCACATTTCCAAATGTACTCCTAGCTTACTTGGGAGAAGAGAAGTCAACTATAGGGATGGGTGAGAAGTGAATGACATTAATGAGAGATGGTTGAGATGGAGAAGGAAAGGAGGGTATAAAAAGGGAAGGGGGAAGGGAGAAAAGGGGGAGTCTTGGGAGGTCTTGCTTATGATTATGGGGGTTGGTTGTGATTGTTTGAACTTGTTACGATTTTGGGAGACCTTGGAAATCTATGGAGGTTTCTTTGGTTTGAGAGGAGGAAAATATTGTTATCTGGTTTTGCACATTCTTCTTGAGGACACACTATATCTGGTTGGACTTGAGCACGGAGGGCTAGGGAACCTGTGGAGGTTTCCTGGGCTAGGAATTTGTTTCCTAGTTGGCTGGGTGGTAAATCCGGTTGGGTTGGTGTGAAGGAGCATTCAGCTGGAGCTATACGACAAAGGTATCATCATCAACCGCTGGAACAGGTATTTTTCCATGAACTACTCTTGTTAAGTTGATATCAATGGAATGCTCATCTTAATTCATGTTGCTTATGATAAAAAGATAAGATGTTAAATGTTTAAAATTTTGTGAGAAGGTCAGCAAGCTCCTTTTATTACTTGCAAATCAACAGTAAAATAGATCTGTTAGCGTATAATAGGTTGAGGCTCTAATGGTTGGAATTGGGTTCCTACAAGGAACAAATAGTAGATGGTGAAACAAAGTATCAGAGAAGGAGACAGAGGCGTAAAATGCAGAAGGATTATACTCTCGAACATGTCGGCAACACGACTCCGGACGGTGGCAGCATTTAGGTACCAAAGGATCAGAGGCTTGATAGAGATAGTATGGATCAAATGGAATGAGGCTAAATGACAACCCAAACCCGCAGAAGGTCAAATGATGACGTATGGATGTCCCAACCTGACAAGAAGTAGAAGTGTCGATGTTCAAGAGTGACTAGCTGCCATAGACAATCAATGATGTTTTCCAAATTTTCCCCCACCATTGCTGGCGAGTACCCCAATTATTTTTGAAAACACGCTTGAAGGTGATAGCATATGCTAGTGGTATAAGTTCAACCTTTGGTCGAATCCAACCTAGTAATAATTTAACGAGCCCCAGGGAGGAGAAACTCGAGTCTTGTCATGGTGACGAGTCTAATGTCGTCAGGGTTTAACGATTCCAACATAGGTAAAGCTCAGAGTCTTTTTCATGTTTAGGGAGTTTGAAAAAGACATGGAAAAGAAAACTCCAGGGGGGTCCTCTTTTGTAGATTTGTGTCACTTGAGCCCGAAAAAGTATAAAACAATACTCGAAAGAACCGCCCAGCCATTATGATTGAGGAGTACTTTTCAAGACTAGTGACTTCGACCTGAAAAAGTAGAAAAGTGATCGAAATCACGTCGTTTCGTAACCAATAACGAGCTTGAAATGACAAAGGCCTGCCAATCTTTTCGTTTTTAGATGGTCGGAAAAGAGCTTGAAAGCGACCACTTCTTATTTACTTTTAACGAGTCAAGAGGAACAACTCAGCGATCTTTTCATTTTTCAAGTCAGAAAAGAGCTTAAAGATGACTTCATGGATCAAGTGTACATGAAACTCTACTACCTACAGCCCTGCACAAAACACGTCGCATGTAAACCCATTCGATATAAAATGAACAATATACAGATAAACATAGTTGAAAAACCAAATTTTAACTTAACCATCTGATAAAAAGTGAGAAAAACCCATATTTATAAAATATAATTTTTTAATTTCCAAAAATTACTATAAAAAGGGTTAATCCATTCATTTTTACCATTGTTACTATTCATTGCACTGTAGAGCATTTTGGAGCACCAAAGTTGGCGAGCTAATTTTGACCCCGTTCATCCATTGTTCACCCTGAAACTTCGTCTAGGTAGGTAAACTTTGTCTTGCGCTTCAATTCAACACCTTTTTTAATGCATTTTGACCGTTAAATGTGTTAGTTTAGGCAGTTTTTTTGGACCGGGTTCCGCCGCTTAGTCATCGTGGTTATGCCCATTGGGTCCGCGATGACCAAAAAAATTTACACATAACGCGCTCCGATCATCACGGAAAAGTGATGTACTTCCACGATGATCACAAAAAAATAGAACTAACATCCTTGCATCATTGCATATGTTTTAAAAACAAACGCAATGACGACGTGAAATCATGTTTTTATGCAAATTCCGTGTTGAATTTTATCAAGGAAGTGCTAATTCATTTTTTCGTCATGCAGGCTATAATGGCATTCGTCTGGCAAGAAAAAATCCATGATGACAATGATATTTAATCTTTTGCCGACGTGGGGTGCCGAAATGCATTACGGGCATGCAGATTGCTCAAATTCTTCCTCACTTCGCATCTTCGGTCATGACCCGACTTACTAGAAATACTGATCTGGGCCTGGAATCCTACAGATGGGAAATTCATCATCTGAGGCCAGGATATCTAGTTTGATGCTTCATACATATATTTATTTACTAGGCTATCCGATCATGGCGAGAGGCCCATTCTAGAGGGTCAGTGACTCAGAGGTGATTCTCTACAGACGCTGATGGCTCTAGTGTGCCCAAGGGCATGCAAAACCAAAAGCGGGAAGGTGGCGATCCCAACAGTGGAGGACGTAGCCCTTCATGCTATGTTATTCATGGTGACACAGGCAGCGGGCTCCCAAGCCCAACACGAGGCTTCGAAGACTCATCTCCGGCTGGCTCTCGAATGTCCCAATCCAACCATTTTTAACTGGGCAGACACAGTGACAGTAAATATAAAGAGGCAACTAACCCGTTGCTGATGGGGAGAGATGAAGCAGTTTGGTTATGGGTCCATCTTAGTCCCACTCATGCTGGAGCGGGTGCTGGCATTGCAGTTGCAGGACATGCATTTGGATTTGCCCATACCATGTGAGACCAGGGCTACACGATGGGCACACGTCATGCCACGAGAAGGTGGCTGACGACCAGTGTCATGGGGGACACTGTTTCGAGAGTGGCTGGAGCGCCAAGTGATCTTCGTCAAGGATTGGCCATACACTGGCATGGACTTCCGCGGAGATCCTGACATGTAGCTACCCGCTGGAGAGCAGTGGGATGATGGTGGTAAGACACTTGATCACATTATTTTTGCATTTTATTTTTTATGATGTTTTTGGATTTTTTCATGTATATGTCCTAATAATGAACACTACAGAATTGCAGATGTGGGACCAGTGAGACCCATTGGGTTGGCTCCAGAGGTGCGGTGGGATGCACAAGGAATTGGAGCACTGGCCTTGGCTCCCCCAGAGGATGACAAGATGGAGACAGTGGCTGAAAACCTTGACGGTCTGATGGCAGAGATCCCCAATTATATGGGGGTCGAGGAGGTTCCCGTAGCATTGCAGGAGTGAAACCTAGGGTACACCACCTATTGTGGTGGGTGGCCCGAGAGGCGGTGTGTTATAAGGAGAATAACCCGCCGTAGTAGATGCCTAGGTTTATTTCTTGCTGATGATTTTTGAGAGACATGTGTCTCGAATGTATGGAGAACACAGACTCTTTGGACATATAAACTTATTTTTTGAGTGCCTCAGTGCACCACACGAGATATATATATATATACAGATTCGTATGGTACTTTTTTGTGCTTTACATGCTTCTTATATGTTGTTTTGATTACATGTTAAGTAAATGTCTGTCTAATACATGGTTGGCCAATGCATCAGTTAACGTGTTTAACCTTCGTGGAATGTGTTGATATGTGATGAAATAAAAATTCCTTTCTAACAATTTAACACATAAATATAACCTTAAAATCCGATGGTCTCTGACGGAATATAGCCCATTGAGCTAGTGGACGACATGTTGAGAATCCAGGTTCATAACCAATGTACGAATACCGAGATCGATCACCTCGGCTAGTAACTCAATAACAACACTATACTCAGTGACATTGTTTGTGGTACAACCTAGACAAACACCTTGAAGGTCTACCAGTTCACCATGAGGATCATAGATCACCCATGCCACAGAAGACAGGTTGTGGGTACTGTGGCAAGCACCATCAGCGAAACCAACGTAAGGTGCACCGGACATCTGCACAAGAAGAAAAAGGACACAATAAGTGGTAATCATGCCAACACACCAAGCCAAAAAATGAAAACACACACACACACAACACACCTACTAAATGCACGTATGTACAAATCAGAGTGCATGGAATTCATGCATAATATTTTTTCAAGTAAAGCCCATTTCGGGGCTTATCCCATTGTGCCATTGTGTGACCATCCCAGATAATGTAGGCATCATCTCGGCCCATTTTGTAAAGTAATCAACCACACCGATGATATACCCATGCCCCTCGATCGAGCGAGGGTTATAGGTCATATAATCAATGCCCCGTTTTGCAGAAGGGCCAACGGTAACAACAGGGTGCAATAGGGAACCAGAAGTAAAGCATTCAAGGTAAGGAAGCATTTCCTGGTGGGTAGGGAGAAACGAGGAACGATGGTGGGGATCGGACCAAGGGGGTTCCTCGAGAGACATGGTTTTGATAATGGCTTCATTAGAAGGAAATATTTCCTTTAAAGGATCTGAAGAAGTATGGTCTCCAAGCCAAAGGGAATGAGCATACGAATCGAGAGCTCTGGTCAAAGGAGAAAATTCAGGAGGGGGAGCCGATGCGGAAACAATCTCGACGTAGTTGAGCTTGGCAGGACTCAATGGCATCTCATCGCCCCAAGATTCTATCTGATCAGTGGGGGGAAGAACCCATGGATCAAAGTGAACGGAAATCATATTAATGGGAGGGACATTTGGAGGTGGGAGTGAAAAGACACCCATAAGGGCAGGATCTTTAAAGAGTCCAGCTCCCACATTCTCCCATAGAATAGAGGTATGCTCCACAAAAGGCATGTTGCCTTCGGAGGAGGAGGTGAAGAAAGATAGCTGGTCTACTGTGACGATCTTCCCTTTATGAGGGAAACGAATGACACGAAATAGAGATGAAGCCACGGCTCGCATGGCATATGTCTAGCTTTGACCCAAAAGGAGGTTGTAAGTTAGATTGGCATCAACGACTTCAACTTCCACTTCGACCATCTTCCATTCCAAATTAATAGGCAAACGTTGGAGTATACCGTAAGGGCAAGACTCTCTCCCATCAAAGGCATCCAAGGTCGTAGGAGATTGGCTCAAAGTGGGAGAACCAATAGCCTTCCAACAAGCAACAGACATTATGCAAGTTGAAGCACCTTCATCAACGATGGTACGATGAATCGTTTTGGAGTTGATGATGACCTGGATAAGGAAGGCAATTTGGTGAGGTAGTCTCAGTATATGGCTGTCGCGATTGAAAGAAATCAAATCTGGGTCAGCCTGGTTGATGCCACTGATAGCCAATAGCAAGGACTTCCTCTGGGAGGGGTAGCTCTGGAGAACTTCTAGAGCAGACATAGTTGATGGAGCCTAGGCTAAGTCCTCAACAATGTCATAGTGCTAAGCAGCATGAGCATTAGGGTTGTAAGACGATTTCCTGAGTACACCTTTAGGAGGGGGTCAGATGGGCGTCTCAGTACTAGGTCTCTCAATATGGAGTGGACCAGTATTGGATGGAGGAGCGCTTGAGGGGACCTCAAGCTCTTTCCCGGTAGGCGACAGATATTCTTTCGCTCGAGTACTAATGTGAACGGGGATCATTCCAGCTATAAACACTTGAAAACCAAAGGGAGAAGAGGATTGGGATGGGTCAGCCACCATTTCTATTTGCTGCGAGGGAAAAGGTTCTTTTAGCACTGCAGGAGTCCCAGGAGCACCTTTCAACAAGTGACTAACTTCAGACTGCCTCGAGCAATCTTTGGTATAGTGATCCCCGTCACAGATAAGACAAGGATACTTGGGCTTGCGTTTGGTTGCCTCCTTAGGTGGAGGTTTAGCGGAATCCTACTTCGATTGATCAGCTTTATTCTTTCCTTTTCCCTTATTTCTTCCTTTCGAGGCTTTGTCCTCCATGGTGGACTGGATGGCGTTATCCTCGGAAGTATTATCGTAATTAGATACAGCCTGAGAAGTATTTTCTTTCGAAGCATTCGACTTTTTCTTCCTAGGGTTTGCAGAAGATTTCTTAGAAGGTAGATTAACAAAACCAATGATACCATCAACAGATGCTGTTGGCGGGGCTCTGGAAGTTCCAGGCCTCGGGGCATCAGGCAAATAATCATATAGTGTACCGGACTAGGAATAAACCAAGTCAAGGTACTGAGCACGTGCAATAGCCTGCTCTTCAGTCACACATGCCGCCATAGCAATCTCCCACGCTATCGGACCGACGAATGAGGTCGTGAACCAGTCAGTCAGGAGTTGATCGAGAATCCAAAACTTAATCAAGTGGCGATGCCATCTCCATTCATGGATATGATTGGAGATGTGCATAGTTGTTTTTTGTTTAAGTGATGTCAAGAGATGTCAATCCATTTCATATCAAATCGACAACTGAAAATGAGTTAAAAATGCCATAGCCAACGAGTTAAAATCCTGAAAAGATCCTTGAGCTAACTCAATATACCACTTAGCAGCAGAGCCAGTGAGGGTCCCTTGAAAAAGGTAGAGCCAGATTGAATCATCAAGCCACGAATTTGACAAATACCATAGATGATAAGTCATAACGTGGGCTTGGGGGTCTTCTCCAGCTTTTCCATTGAATTTGGGACAATCACTGGGAATCTTAGTTGGAATCGGTGGCCAATACGGATTATGAAGGATAGGATCATTAGTCAGTTTGGACACATCCGGTAACTCCAATGTTGCTAAAAAGGGTGACTGAGGATTAAAGGACATCTGAGGCCATGGGTAGGAGGTAGTACCAGAGTTCCAACCAGCTGCTTGTTGCCCCCATTGATTCTGTTCAGATGGATTTGGCCCATAAGGGTTCTGGCCATAGGGATTTTGTCCATAGGGGTTATAGATATAACTGGATGGCCGACCCTGGATTTTCCCCCCAGCATTCCATTGATTACCAACTTGGCCTACGGGAGCAACATACGGTTGCTGGTAATTGTGATAAGGACTCACCTACAGTTGTTGATAATTTTGATACGGGGAAAATTGAGTTTGCCCTTGGGATTGCTAGAAACCATAAGGTGGTTGGGCTCCATATTGAGCCTGGGGGCCAGGCTGCATTTGATAAGTAGGTTGAGATTGAGATCCAACCTGTATTTGAATACCAACTTGGGTCTGGAGCCTAGACTGGGGCTAAAAACCAGGTGGAGCTTGAGAAGCAACAATCATTTAAGTGCCTAGTTGAGTAGGCCCAGATGGATGCCCTTGAGAGACTTGAGGTTGAGCCACCTGGCCAGAAGGTTGACCTAGTTGAGATTGAGATTGGCCCATTTTCCCAGAAGGTTGAGCCTGCTGGGTACTGGGTTGTCCTTGCACAACTGAGCGTTGTCCTGATGGACCGGATGGCTGAGCAGACTGGACAGTTGGTTGACGTGATTGGATTTGAGGCTGACCAACTTGTCCAGATGGTTGACCAGACTAGGTAGTGGGTTGGCCTTGCTGTACGTAAGGCTGACTGACCTGCCTAGAAGGGTAGCCCTGCTGGACACCAATTTGACCTTGTTGCATGTAGGGTTGTCCTGGATTACCAGAGGGTTGCTCAAGATAAGTAAAAGATGAACCACCATAAGCCGAAGGTTGTCCCTGGAAGGGTTGCCCTTGTGGATCTCTAGATTGCCCTGGATAAGGTTGTCCGTAATACTGCTACCCATAGGAGGGTTGTATGTAAGACGACTGACCTTGATAAGGTGGTCCTTGAAAATTCGCGAGGGGTACTTGGCCACCACCGTAATCAGTGGTACCCCAAGCAACAACTAATGGGACTATGACCTCAACCACGTGCTGAGATGGCAAAGGCCCGTCGTGATAAAGGTGATCTCTTTGAGAATCATAATAATGAAACGGGCCTTGCGTGCTCGGATTTTGAAGAGCATGTTAGAAAATTATATATTACGAAGCAATGGAACACATAAAATATTGTAGAAATATAAACACAGAAAACACATAAAACAAGAGAGACACAGATATACATGGTTCATCCAATTTGGGCTACATCCACCCCGAACAGCCAGTCCTTCCTTCCTATTATCTAGCAAAATGAAGAGACGCAACCTATAGCAAATCCACTGTAATATCCTCTGCTTTCTCTCACAGTCTCACCTCTCTGTTTCTCGCTCACACCTCGAATACACATCTATTACACAACCTCAAATACAATTCCCTCATACAAAGAGAGGGGTTGCCTTCTAGGGCAAAAAACCCTAAACTAAACATAAGTTCTACCATCAGATCATCCACCTAATGAATGACCCAGATTGACTAGAAATTACTATACTTTTACAAGGCAAATTTACATCTGTTTTTAGCTTCGGGGGCGCTGCCCCTAAGCCCCCGCTGGGGGACCGCTGGGCCCCGGACCCCCCAGCTGGGGGGGATCGGCCCCCCCGGACCCCCAAGGGGGGGACAAGTCTCCCCCGCACCCCCCCGCGTGGAGGGGTGTACAAACTTCCTAGGGTATACATCCGACTGAAACAAAGGCCTTTGAAAAATCATGCTCCACACACAACAAAGCATGCAAATTTTGATCGTATGCCCCCCCTGTTAGAATGGAACCAGAAGAAGGTGGGGCATTAAGTATAGAATCAACAACTCCAGATGTGGATACTGATGGGCCACTATTTGCCAATTCAGGGGAAGGTCCAGCAATAGTGTTCACAACTGAGGACGCAGTGACAACACCATCAACAGGCGCTAAAGAAGCCACACAGACAGTTGGAATAGTTGGGACTGAAGTGACAGACGCATTGTGAATTTGAGGAATAAAAGACTCCGAAGTTGGAGTGATGGTATGAGACCACATAGAACTCGTAAGGGAGGTCCTAGACCCAATAACATCCCTCAAATCCCTATAGCATAAGGGCAATGTGACACCAAGAGGGGTGACACTGAAGGGTGGAGTTTCCGTTGGGATAGGAATTTCACCGCTCATTGCAACGGATCCTTCACTTGTGATGGGGGATGTGTCATCCATGTCAGAAGAAGACATTGGGACCGAAACACTAGGAGGAGTACCGGGAATATCTTCTTCGGAAGGCTCCCAAATGGGGTTCCAATGAATATCGTAAGCCTTGTCTTCTGGAGCACGAGAGTTTATCGATTGGATACTCGGAATAACAGGGAGAGTATACTACACTGGGATCTCACGAGCAACAAAAAAGGGAGACCCTTGGTCACTTGGAATGGGAGACGGGATCGGTGATTCTGCCAGGGTGATTCAATTAAAAAATCCTAGGAAAACTAACGGGAAAGAGTCCTACTCAAGTTAACACAAACAAGATCTAACGGGGTAAATGTGAACGTGGCCGAATAAATTTTAAGACACAAGAACACAACTTGACCTTTTCATCTTTAAAGAGTCAAGAAAAGGACCAAAAATATGACTCTAGTTGCCTTTGAATGTTTAATGATCCTAAAGTGACAAGTGCTCAGATGAACCTTTTCTTTTAGGGAGTTCGAAAAAGAGCGAAAGTGACTACTCTGGAGAACTAAGCAAAAGCTTTACCAGACAATCTATAAAACTGCATATACACCTTGGCAGTCATATGAAAGACAAGGAATTTCCATACGGCAGTCAATCTTCCCGAATGCTGTGTTTGGTGCGTTACGGTTTGTAAGGCAGCAGACATGGTTTCCTATGGATAAAGGATGATAAACCTAGTGGGGTCTCCCGACATATACTCAATGGTACATGGGAGCACAATTCCATACTAGACCACTATTGATTCACAGAAGGAGGAATCACCCAACCTTGAGTGGAAACAAAAGTGACTAGCTTTAATGATGCTAGAGCACGTCTCTAGCCTAGACCTCTAAATAATGTGCGTTATGTTCCAATGCATTGTTAGATTCATTCAGTTCATTTTAGAGTTGATCTTGGATTATGTTTCAGTTTTTAGGCCTTACTGTATGTATACAATAAATCCTAGGATGTAGCTAGAATGAATGAAAAATCATTTTTCTTCAATGAACACCTACCTACGAGAGGGTAGAGAGATCATTTCCAAACCAAGAAAACCAAGACAACAAAGGCAGTCACTCAATGCATACAGACACCAATTCCTAAAGTACACGGATACTACTAATGAGAGATCTTATCATTTGCTTTCCAATTTACAAACTTGAAATGCAAATTCACATTCACTTTCGTACTAAATGAACGCAACCTTTTTGATTTTGATGTCTTTAAATCTAGAAGAAACAAATAAGAAACAAGCAAGTGTGGAAAAGCTTGACTGATCCAAACAATTGTAATCTATGTTCAGTAGCGAAAAGAAATCGAATCAATGCCAAATATTGGTTCAATAACATTCACTAAACAATCCACCAAACATAGGCTACAGGGAAGGCTCAATCAAATCAACAAGAAGCTGTAAACGAACCTTGAGAAAACAAGCAACCAAGCAAACATATCCAAGGAACTTGAAACAGTGATCTAGGCCACATAAGAAAAATGACAAGATTCTTTCACCAAAGCTCACAAGAAAGTGCCTTAACCATGAATAGTGAAAAAAAAGTCATCAAGCAAGCGAGAAAAGCAAGGGACCAGTAGGACTGATGGACTCAGGAGGCAGAATTGAGAAAATCAATTCTACAGCAATCAGCGTCGGTAATACACAAGCAACAAGCGCTAATAAATCACTAGCCGCAACAACAAAGCGATGTCAGCGTGGAAGTACATGACTTTCCCAGGATGGTTCAATTTTCAAAATCATCGTGACTGTGAGGCGTAATTACGTGATGCTCAAAACAATGACAAGAGAACCAAAACTCCCAAATCAAAAACAGCCAATCCTTCATTCAAATAGGGATATCTCCCAGATCAACCTAGGAAACTCAGAGGACTGATAACGAATCCCCTAAACTTCAAAAGAGATCAAATCAACAAAAATAAAGGCAAGAGAAAACAAGAAAACAAAGGCCAAAACGATCCCCAATGAAGTCGCCGATTTGTGATGCAGTAAAGTGTTCCCTCTGCAGACAAAGGCAACCCCTCTAGCCCTAGAGTGGGTCTAGTCACAAACAAGGACAGATCAACAATAGCTTTCCTTAAACAGTTAATGTTGGAGGCCTACCTAAATCGGCGGTCGATGGAGTTCCATTGCGCTGCTCTAGCTTCCGCTTCCTTTTCCTCAATGTGTGATTGACCTAAAACAAAGCAAAGGAAATACAACAAAGCACGTAACCGGATACAACAATGAAGTATTTACTCACAAAGTCAATAATTCATGATTTATCAAGTACATTACATACAAGACATAGGAAAACATCATTGATTGCATTAATAATGAAATAAGAGTCAGCTTACAACCAAAGTTTTGACGTCATAAGCCTTCTCTAAAGGAGTCCAGCCAGCATGTCCTTCAAGCATTCACTCTTTGAAGATGGTTCTCCCAACATACAAGAGCTCTCTCACTCATATGCTTTACACAAGATTAAGGGCACTTCACAACCTTCCACAATCTATCAACAATCCCACACTTGTCACACTCACACCAGCTATCTAGCAAACTCACAAAACACTAACAACACTACTCAACTAGCCAACTATCAGGAACTAGCAATGCATATCAATGGTGAGAGTTTAAATAGGAGAAGGAGTCTCCATGAGAGGTGGAAAGGAGAGCTTATCATCAAGGAAGGTAGCACAATTGACAGAATTGCCACACCAGGGAGGGAAGGGTGACATAAACTAGGCCAACAACTAGGTCTGGAGTCATCTGGAAGGCCGAATGTTGGAACAAATTCACCCAATCTAGATCATTGCGGGCACATAACTGGGGTTTAGTGCTGACATCGCTAGTGATCAGTACAACTAGTTAGATCATCGCTGAAGGAAACACATAGCCCCTCGTTTGGGCTTCAAATCGGGCCATTACGAGAATTAGGTGTACTTCTGCGATGGTAGCATGAATGGACTTTCATGAGCTCCTTTTAGCACGTTTATTAAGCCAATAGCTGTGATGAGGCAGATAACTTAGGAAAAGTAGGTCAATTGGCAGCATAGGAGAGCATTTGTCTGTCATAAGCATGTTTTACTTGGACACATGACAGAGTGAGAAGACTGAGAGTGAAAGCGGTGATAAATTACTATGTAACACTCCTACTCATGATAATGTGTATGTTTCTCTCACTATTTTATTTTGAATCATGTTCAATTTTCCTCGTTGAATGGTATCATGTATTGATCAATGCCTTGAGGAATGAGGTAAGAATTTGGAGTAGCTTAGAATAAAAAAAATGTTTTTCTACAAAGGAAATGTGATGCATCATACTCATTATTATCAGGAAATATAGTGTCCACTCGGAGCTACTAGTCCCACTAAGACTGGTAGCTATCTTAGAAACAAACAAACTAAAACTATTGCTTTCCTTTATGAGAGGTAGATAAGAGGGGAACAAAGGACACCAACCTCAGTCTTGCACTTGGTTCCTCGCTTGGTTGCTCTCCCTTCTGATAGATCTTCGCTGCTCCTTCTTCATCTACCCAACTTCAAAGAGCACCTGTGGAATCAAAGAAGCATAATACTATCGAAGAACAAAGATCTACAATCATAAGAAATACAGGAGCAGATATGTATTGACCACACAAATGCATATATCATCAAACATACAAGAATGTGGAGGAAAACTTGAATAGCTTTAATAATATCAAGAATAGAAAAGAGGATTACAACCAATTGTTCTGACCCAGCATCATCCTCTTAACATGAAAGCCCTTCTTCACCTCATGAAAAGCTTAGATCACCCAACACTATGATATTGCACCAGGAAACCAACAGCAATTCCTTATAAGATACAAGATTCCAGCCTCTGGATCTTTGTGATGAGGGATCCATATAGAGATGATTGTAGGGGGGTAAGTCAGCTTCTAGGATTTTGATTAGTGTCCTCTCTCTGATAGTTCTTGATTCCACTTGGAGATTGATGATCTCTTACTCATCCCTGGGCGAATTTAGAGAGGCAAGTGGCACTGGAGAAGTTTCTAGTAGATTCCATGATCATCCACCTTGCAAACTGTCTTTGCGATTTGTCTACTCTCTCCCATCACACCCTATAGAAAGGCTTTCCAGTGTGCATCGCACCTTTTACACTGAGCAAGTGAGATGCATTGAACCCTCTACACTGGGCAGTCTGTATGGTCCATTTTTGACTAGTTCTGAGCAGTTTTCCATGGAGAACTTCTGGGAGATGATGTAATCAGCTGACCTTGTTCCTTTAGTGTGTGAAGCAACACTTTTAGGGACTTAGAATCCCTTGGTTTATGGACATGTATGATTGGGGTTCTAGTGCCCAAAAATGTCTATAATAGTTAACCCCTAAAGCATGAGGTCGTTAATCTTTTGATGTAAGGTGAAATGCTTTATTATGAGGATCTGAAGTTTTTTCGAGCTGGAAGGTGACCTGTAATAAGATACAATACAATACATTATCTTCATAATATTTTTCATGATCTAGCTAAGGCGGTCATTCCCATGCTTAGCTTTATAAATTCATTTTCATGTACATAGGATAGACAATCATCTGTGTAGCAGTCTGATGATTCAGACAGAGTCATCATCCTTTGATTCAGATGATCATCTGTTTGGCAATGATGTACATTTGATGTCTTTATAATCCTGAATATATCGCAGCCTGGATGGATGAAACTAGATCCGGAGTCTTCAAACTCGTTCAATATTCACTTGGAGTACAAGTTGATCGATGTGAAAGATGTTCTAGAGTCGAACATGGAAAGACATCGCCTGATTACCAGCCAACGATGTAAGTTGTTAATATGCGCGAGAGGAATCACCGATAATGATGATGACCCTCAAGGTACTACAGTACAATTCGTGTGGTGTGAAAAAGGGGCTTGGCGTCGAACACCATGCAAAATCTTTTGGTCAAAGTCCATTGATGTAAACCTATCGCCAGAAGTGAGAAACTTGCCATTGAGGCATGCAAGCTTCAAAGTACTAAAAGGGTTGTTCCTAGGTTGAATTCTTGGATAATGAGCTGATGTCGACAAGAAGCAACCCGTCATAGGAGGGCCTTAATGAGTCCCACATCTATGAAACGGAACGAAGCAAATGATTTTGGACGTGAAAACGATTTGATGATACAAGGTTCAGGGTGGCAGTCATGAAAAAATGGACCGTGAATGTATTGCAGCGGATGAGACACAGGTGAATTCTCTAAGCGTCTTCTCTTGAACATATCAGCAACACTGAAATGGATTGGTAGCGTTAACCCCACAGATGGATGGTACGATGGACCAATGGTGATATGATTGGTGAATGAAATAACCCAACCTGACTTGGACGTGGAGTGAAAGTGTCATGTTCAAGAGAGACTTGCTACCAATAAAGTTTCTTCAAGTTTTCTTCCCAATTTTCCCCAGTCATTGCTGACCAGTACCTCTTTATTTTTATCAAGCTTTACGAGGATAACATATGCTTGTTCTATAATCCGCCCTTCGGGCGAACCCATCGCTATGTTTTAACAAGCCTAGCAACAGTGAAACTCGTTCTCGTCCATTTGCACAAGTTTGTCGCTATTGATTTTAACGAGCTTAATGACAATGATAACTCAGTCCTTTTTCAATTTTAGAGAGTCTGAAAAGGGATGAAAAGGAAACTCCCATAATCCTTTTTCGTCATATAACCCCTTAAGTTTGAAGACGTATAAAATAATACAAAAGGGATGAATTTTCGATAGTTTTAACGAGCCAAACAAGATAAGCGCTCGATCTTTTTGTGTAATAATCCCTCAGGTCCAAAAAGATTAAAATCTAGAGGAGGGATAGCACTTCCGATAGCTTTAACAAGTTGGAGAGGCCAATCGCTCGGTAATCTTTTCATACTTTACGAGTCAGATGAAAGGAGTTTAAAGGAGACTCGGTTTTTGAGGAACAAGTGATAATTTCGGGTAGCAAGTGATTCCAGGTAAGGTTTGGAATTTTCCAATCACTGTAGTGTCACAAGGATGGCTAATAGAATCACTCGTTGCAGATGTTCCTCAAAAGGGTAAACAATCAAACAGAGGCGTACGATCGGCTGAAACAAAGTGGAGGTGATGATGAGAACACGACCAAGGCTCAAAAGCTAATGATAATGCATTCACAATGGTTATTTACTGGAGATTGGTTCATTTTTTAATGAGCTTAAACTCTGGGGGAAACATTTGCTCATTGCTTAGGTTTAATTTTTAGCAAGCTTGAACTTCACATAAAAACTGCTCCTGCCAGTCATTTAATAAGGACATCTCATCGATAGATTCCATTTTTTATGGAGCTTGCACCTTTTGAAGCTTTTCTCTGTATCCTTATGCATGCAAGTTAGGAATGACCAACTACTGTCCTAGGGGTTAGTTAACTACTAAGGTCAGATAGTAAAATTTTTCCTTTACTTCGCCGGTGCCATTTGGCCCCTGCGAAAGTGAACGGTCCATTTGACCACTCACCCAACTTAAGTAGTTGAAGTTAGTGGAACTATAGTTAGCATTATGTTGGCCGCTTTCTTGCTCGCAAAAAGGTTTGCATTCCCCCAGGCATAGCGAAGTAGAGTTTCTAGATTACCTCTCAATTTTCAGGCAAAACATTTGATCTATCGGGAAAGGCCTACCTTCTAACAGAGGTATCTTATTCTAGTCTAATTCCCTCTTCCTATACGAACGGGTATTGGACTAGTCATTTATCCTTCGCAGAAACCTACTCTATGCCTAGAGTTTTCCTACTGGAACAGGCCAGGCTGCATGCCCCCTGGGTTTCAGTCATGTCCTCCTGAATTACTCGTGTTCTTCAGGTGGACAAACTGGAGATTGATGAGACATTCCCTGTGTGAAAAGACCATTTAGGGATGACATTTGACTATTAGCTATGTGTGAGCCGGGGAACAAAAGCTGGTTTATGAGCTGGACCAGTCGGCCTTCATGTGGGAAACACATTACTCTAAAGAGTGAGGAGACAATGGCTCCCACGCTATGAATATAGTCACGCCCAAGGAGTAGATTATAGTCTAGAGGTCCTTGGACTACCATTACGTTCATATAAATGGTTTTCCTTCTCAAAGTAATAGGCACATTGGGAAGGATCCCTAACGGTCGACTGGTTCCTTTGTCGAAGCCTGTCAGATTTCTCATCTCAGGCAGAAGCGATGGTGAACCAACCGCTTTCCAAGCAGTTGAGGAAAGGATAATCACAGAAGCCCCTTCATCTATGATGGTACCGGTCATGACCATTATGTATTCTTGTACAATGATTTAGAATGGTACACTAGCCGGTAAACGGGATCTACCTAGTAAATTCTAATCGAAGGAAACGACTAGGTTGCTTCGAGGTGGGACCAAATAGACCGTCGAATATGACTCTGACGAACTTCCTTCCTGTGGTAAAGGAATGGATAGATTGCCCCCATGTTCATCGGAGTTTGTGTTTATGAAAATAATTTGAACGGTGTCATTCTCATTCTCTTCAGTGACTATATCATCTGAGGATGGACCTTCTAAAGGCAAGACCAGGTCAACTACCGTCTCGACCTTTTGACTTTTTTCTGGTGTGGATTCAGAGGGTTTATCTTCAATGATAGACACTTTGACCGACCACAATGGTGTGTCAGTCGTATTTTCAACCAGTGATGGACTCGGCAAGAGTTTCTTATATCTAGGAGGAAGCCATAGCGGTGAAGCAAGACGATTATCCAAAAATCTTTTAGCTTCTTCTAGGAAGGGACAACAATGGATGACGTGATCGCCTTCACACAGTTTACAAGGAAATTTACATTTTCTTTTCTATCTAGATACTTCACTTTCACTAGTTGATGGTGTACTTTCAACATGATCAGAGGTTGATGACACTGGATTGTGAAAACGAGGAGACCAGTCCCTTATGATCCGAGGGATGCAAGGACAATCTCGATGACAGTGGTTTCCTTTGCAAATGACACATGGGGATTTAGGCTTGGATGGTGTAGTGTGTGGATTTTCGCTACACGATGCATGGTTGCCCCTTTTTGCCTTTGGCTCCTTCTTCTTATTTTCCTTCTTCTTCTTCCCCTTCTTCTCCTTCTTAGTTACTTGATTTTCAGCTTTACCAGCTTCATCAAGTGAAGGGGTAGGAGGAGAGGGAGAAATGGATGAAGTAGAAGGTTTGGGGGTAACTCTAGTATCATCTAGTTGTTGACTTGATCGTTCAGGAATCACGGTGTTTTGAACGATGGAGGTCGAGAAGAGCCATATTGGCAAGCTAATCATTAATCTTGGAAGTGATAATATGGCCATGTGAGGTGCACCAACATCTCCCCAAGAGGAGAAAGGACTAGGATTTTCTCCAAGGGGAAATCCTTGGTTGGTAGACTCCATTTTTCTCAACATAAAGGCCAACGTGGGAATAGTGATATTATTCTGATTAAAATAAATTTTAGACGCTTTGACACAACTTGTTTTTTCAATTTTTAAGAGTCGAGAAAAAACATAAGATGACTCTAGTCGCCTTCGATTTTTAATGAGCCTGAAGTGACAAGTGCTTAGATGGACCTTTTCCTTTAAGGAGTCTAAAAAGGAATGAAAGAGGCTACTCTAGAAATCTAGACAGAGGGATTACCAAACCAATCACAAAACTGTAGAATACTTTTTACGTACGGCAGTCAATCTTCCCGAATGTTGTGTTCAGTGCATTATGATTGATAGGGTGGCAGACACGGCTTCCTAAGGATAAATGA
This sequence comes from Pinus taeda, assembly GCA_000404065.3. Classification (NCBI taxonomy): domain Eukaryota; kingdom Viridiplantae; phylum Streptophyta; class Pinopsida; order Pinales; family Pinaceae; genus Pinus; species Pinus taeda. Next base: position 52,489 of record APFE031592843.1, on the reverse strand, counting down.
TATAGCCTATTGTGTCTCCCAATATATACTCGACAGTACGTGGGAGCGCAAGTCCGTACTGGCACTTGTCATCTCAAAGACGAGGAATCACCCAACCAGTAATGAAAGCGATAGTGACTAGGCTTTATGACACTGGAATACGTCTCTAGCCTAGACTTCTAAATGTTGTGCGTTAGGTTCCAAAGAATTTTTATGTTCATCGAATTTATTTTATAATTGATATTGCTTAAGAAATTTTCCTTTTAGGTTCACCGCGTGATGTAGATATATAATTCCTAAAATGCAGTCTAAGATGATAAACAATTGTTTAATCTTCCTTTTGCAATGAAAATCCTAGCTACTAAGGAAAGAGAAATGAGATTCTTTCAACATAGATCACAGAGCACACACTAGATGCACTGTCCTAAATCAAACCAACAAGTAGTCTAAATGCAAATGCACATACATGTATTTGTTTTTAGCCTTCTTAATGTGTGAATGACAAAAAGAATGCTAAGTACAAATCTGAATTATCTTTTCAAAGCGAGAGTACTAACAATTTTCCTTCAAAATACGAAAGGAAGATAATGACGACACTTTACGATTTCAAATTGAAAATTTCTTTCGACACTTGAAAAACTACTAATTCAAATCAAATATAAGAGTAACAGTATAATCGACCATCTAGAACAATAGGATTCTCTTCTATGAATGAAAACGACACTTGCGACACTTCCAAATCAAGAAACGACAGTTCGATTACGCTACTTATTTGTAAAAGAGAACTAAAAATGGCACACAATACACAAAAAAATTCACAATTATTTGCATAATGGAGGTGGAATGATGGAAAGGAAGGGGGTTTCCAAAGAGGTGTACTGATCACAAACAACAAAACTCCTAAATAAAGCTGAAGAGAGTGAACAAAAAACCAAAATATGGAAGTAGTAGAGGTCTTGTCTGATCAGTGCACCTATAACACAAGGAAAGTGTGATGCAACACACCTACTGCACACGGGAGGTGCGATGCATCTAGATTCCCAAGAGTAGAAGGTGCGATGGTCCAGGGATGAGACTTCAACTTGGTTCTTGGTCACAATTTGCATCTCAGTTCAGGGATTTAGGTTGAGCAAGTGATGTTCAGTAAATATAAATCACAAGGGTTGATCTAATGAGGTTATTAGAGCCACCACCAGTGCAATTAGAATGTTTGCAAATTGATTGTTGAGTTTATAAACAAAACCCGGAGATAGACTGAAGCAGCATTGATCTACTTTGCACTTGCATCGCAAATGCAGTTCGAAGGCTAGTTAGCTTGACTTCAGGCTCGGTCTGTAAGTTTATAAAACAAACAAATATAGACAAGAAAACAACCTATTCGCTCCCGAGCAGAGTCGCCATTTTGTTATCGGGAAATCTAGTGTCCACTCGGAGCTGCTAGTCCCACTAAGACTGGTAGCTATCGTAGAAACAAACAAACTAAAACTACTTTCGCTTTCCTTTATGAGAAGTAGATAAGAGGGGAACAAAGGACACCAACCTCAGTCTTGCGCTTGGTTCCTTACTTGGTTCCTTTCCCTTCTGATAGATCTTCACCGCTACTTCTTCGTCTACCTAGCTTCAAAGAGCACCTGTGGAATCAAAGCAGCATAATACTATCGAAGAACAGAGATCTACAATCATAAGCAATACAGGACCATATATGTATTGACCACACAAATGCATATATCATCAACATAAAAGAATGTGGAGGAAAATTGAATAGCTTTATTAATATCAAGAATAGCAAAGAGGATTATAACCAACTGTTTTGACCCAGTGTCATCCTCTCAGCATGAAAGCCCTTCTTCACCTCATGAAAAGCTTAGATCACCCAACACTACGATATTGCACCAGGAAACCAACAACACTTCCTTACAAGATACAAGATTCCAGCCTCTGGATCTTTGTGATGAGGGATCCATATATAGATGATTAAAGGGGGGTGAGTCAGATTTTGTGATTTTGATTAGTGTCCTCTCTCTCATAGTTCTTGATTCCACTTGGAGATTGATGATCTCTTACTCATCCCTGGGCAAATTTAGAGAGGCAAGTGTCACAAGAGAAGTTTCTAGAAGATTCCATGATCATCCACCTTGCAAAATGTCTCTGCCATTTGTCTACTCTCGCCCATCGCACCCTATAGAAGGGCTTTGCAGTGTGCATCGCACATTTTACACTGAGCAGGTGAGATGCATCGCAACCTCTGCACTGGGCAGTCTGTATGGTCCAGTTTTGACTAGTTCTGAGCAGTTTTCCATGGAGAACATCTGGGAGATGATGTAATCAGCTGACCTTGTTCCTTTAGGGTGTGAAGCAACACTTTTAGGGACTTAGAAGCCCTTGATTTATGGACATGTATGATTGGGGTTGCAGTGCCCAAAAATGTCTATAACACTCATGTTTCCCTCATGGGTAGAAACCATAGTTCTACAAGGTTTTGTAATTTTTAATATCCTCTCTGGTCTCTCTTGTTGCATTACTTTTGGCATAGAGGTGTGTTGGCACAAATTGACCACTCAGTAAAAATTTACAATTGGAAGTCCAACAATCACAACATATTGATTCCTTATCATTGTCTTTTTCTCTTCTCCAAATTTTTATACAATTATGCAATTTAGAGATTATAAACACACATTAAATTATTTGACTCTTATTCCCTTCATATAATATTTAGACATGACTATAATATTGTAAACATTTTGGTGGTAGTCATTTGCTTGGTTGATAGTTGGTTTTTTATGTGTTGCTATAAAGCATCATGTTCTTCATATGTTGTAGAGTTTCACTGAGTTCAAGACAAATGAGAGTTGAATTTTCTGGAAAATCTAGTTTCCAAAGTATGTTAATGAGTGAATTTATTTTTGTCATGGTTAGCTTCATTGTCACTTGTGCCATAAATTAAAGAATGGCATATGAAAGTTGAAGTTCTTGCAGTTGTTGTTGTGGATGTGCTTAATTTTGTCAATGCACTTTCATTAGGATAATAGGATGAGCATCTATGAAGAGAGTCTCATAGGCATGGAGTTATTAACTAAAAATGATGATTAATTGACTCAATTCACCAACAGTACAGGGAGTGAATGGAAGTCCAAACATGAATTTCTTTAAACTCAGATCTATTTAGGCACAATAGAATACTTCAAAAATTAAACAAGAAATATAAAAAACTATTAATGATCATCTATGTTTCATGTGGTGACATCATTTCTATTAAATATTGATCAGTAAATGGAATATTCCACCCTACACTTTTCACTGACCCATTTGGCATTGTGCTTAGAATCCAAGAAATAAAAGCCCTGAGTTGCTCATGAATCAAATTGGACCATTCATAAAAATAGGAATTTTCCAAATTTGTGTCCTTTCCATTGTTCAACCACACCTCTTCTATCATTCCACAGCTGGTTAGGCCATGCTCACTATACTGAAATGTCAAAAAAAAGGTCACGGGTTGGACTTCCTAGTGAGGGCTTTCTTTTATTTACAGGGCTGAAGTGAACTTACTTGGTGAGCATCTCCTGTAGCTAATCGAGGTAATACTCATTGTAGCATAAGGTTTGGTCATAGATGGATTCATGATAGTGTCATGGGGAAAGGTGGACAACAAAACCTATTCTAGGTCCTCTAGTAGCCTCCGCCTACTACTACAATGTGTCCATGGTTTCATCTTTGTTGAGGTTGCTATCGAGGGAGTAATTGGTGTGTAAAAAAAGGACTAGAGGAAAAAGGCATTGTGGTGTTTAGTGATGAATGAAGTGGAAGATTTTTCCCTCTTTGTAAATGACTACCCCATTTCTTAGCATCTACTTAACAACCAGGATTAGACGAGGGATCTGTTTGTTTATTTCGCCACTTAAGGTTGATGAAGGTGCTGAAATAGAGGAACATGGTCATTTTTCCTTATTCCATGTGACCTGGTGATCTGTAGGAATGACATGTATATAATCTAGATAGAAAAGGAAAGGAAGAAAGGAGAAGCACATCATGGGATCTTCCTGCTTTGCTCGATAGTTTTTACAACTTTAATACAGTGATCAGAATCTAGAGTCTTTCCAATTGATCTAATTTCAATTCCACGATAGGTTATTTTCACTGGAATAATATTAGGATTAGGAGTGTGAGATATGCAGAAAATTCTAAACCCTTTATTATAAACTTTAATTTCATCTTAAGTTTTAAGTAAAACACAAGCAATAATTTATTATATATATTCTTTAAATTAATTAGCCCATGAGGCTTTGGAGTGATGGGAATGGGTGCACTATAAGTCTCCCTGATAGGTCCTAGTTCAAACCCCCCATGGGTGCTTACCTACCAAAAAAAAAATTAAAATAAATATTATAATTTTATAATGAAATTGTGAAATGAATTAATTATTCTTATTATTAATTTTGTTATGATGAGTTGAAATTTAGTAGAGAAGATAATGAACTATTTTTGAACCAATCAAACTAAATGAAAGGAAAAATAAACTAAGTATTAAATAAAGAAATAAATTTATTCACTTTGAATATGGGATAAGGTATAGTTGGCCTTATTTGTGTGAAAATATTAGAAAATTATATATTACAAAGCAATGGAACACATAAGATATTGCAGAAATATAAACACAGAAAATGCATAAAACAAGAGAGACACAACTATACGTGGTTCACCCAATTTGAGCTACGTCCACAGAGAAACAACCAGTCCTTCCTTTTATATTATCTAGCAAAATGAAGAGATACAACCTACAACAGATCCGTTGTAATTCCGTCTTTTCTCTTACAATCCCCTCTCTTTTTCTCTCTCAGAATACACATCTACATAGCCGCAATGCAATTCCCTCATATATAACAAGGGGTTGCCTTCTAGGGAAAAAACCCTAAATTAAACATAACTTTTACCGTCAGATTTTTGCCTAATGAATGACCTAAATTGACTATGAAATTACAAAATTTTACAAGGCAATTTTACATCTACTTTTAGCTTCAGGGGCACTACCCCTGATCCCCTACCACGGGAGGGGGTCTAAAGAATCGTTGTCACCCCCCCTTGTGGACCACCCTGAGAGCTTGCATAAACAAGCAACATTGCCGCCACATTACGAAATGGAGTCCAATGCGGCGATACCTCTGAATAAAGAAGATAATTAGGCTCCACACCCAATAGAAAATACATATCCAAAATTGTAATTTCAAAATCTAATGAAAGTTCTAAATTCATTCAAATTATTAAAATCACAATTTTAACAAGAAATAATATAATTTCAATTATTTTTTATAAATTTATTTTATATGTATATATTTCTTAAATTTAATATAATATAGATTTATATAATAAATTGTTAAATGCATTTTATTATTATTATTTATTATTATAATATTATATCATATATATATATATATATATATATATATATATATATATATATATATATATATATTAAAAATAACAAATTAGTTTTTCAACTACTCAAATTCAATTTACATTAAAAATGAACCAGCTATTAAATATGACTTTGAGTATAGAAGAAATCATAATCATTCAAACTTCTTTATATGAAAGTCCATATCCAAAACTATACTTTTGAACTATATTATATTATTAAAATCACAATTTCAACAATGAATAATGCACCAGTTCAACAAATTTTAGGTGCCACTTTGGAAGCAAGGCCATATGAATGCCCCCATATACAATGCCCTTATTATGTCTTTGTTTGGCATGCAATTTGTATGGAAAGATAAAACCATGATGACATATGTATTGGAAGAGGGAGTACACAGGGAATATCACCTATTTTTCTTAGAAAATATTGGAAGTATGAAGTAAATTTAAACGGTATTTTGGGAAAACATGAGCATAATATATTTACGTGGATAGACATATTTCTCTAGGGTTGGGGTGGGAAGGCATTGTTCACCCCAAACAATCGTAAAGCCTCATTTTCATTTTCCTCCCTTGAATTAAAAGCTGACACATGTGGAACAATTGAACCCTCACATGTGCCTGATTAATATCAAATCCCATGAAAATTCCTTGATCCAGGTGGATGTTGGTGGCCACCCACCTATCCCATTTGGACCCCCACAATTGTCTCTTTCAGCATTTTCAGTTTCCTTAATTGTAGCACAACTTACTATTTTTAGCAATTTTTCGGGTCCTGAACTTCCGGAGCCGTTTTGAGGCCCTAAACGACGTTTTTTGGGGAATCCAGGGGCAACATGGGTCCATACAATGGACCGATGTTGCCCGGTCCAACAATGGTAGTTCTCGGATAGATCTTTCTAACGAGCTATCATACGCGTCAAACGGAGATCGTATGCCAAAGTTACGACCCCGAGAAATTGATGTACCAATTTACCCAAAACGGGGCCCACAATCTGGCGTTTCATCTTCTAAGGGTCGGTTTTGGAATGTGAAGGGTTTTCCATTTTTTTCTCAATAATAAGTAGGCCTTCGAGCCTCATTGTAACACAAGTTCGGAATAGTTCAGAGACAAGTAGCCACACATCTCTTCTCAGAGATAAGCTACCATCGTCCTAGCTGGTTTATTTCCAATTCTGGTTGTAAGCATATTTCGGTATTTTCCATTAATGAAATGAAGTGTTATTTCCTTTGCATCTCTTTATTTATGGTTATCACATCTCTGTATTTATGGTTATCGCTGTAATCTATTGCGTTCCTGTTTAAATTCGGATCAGTGGTATCAGAGCGGTCTACTTTTTCTCGGTTTTTCTTTGCATGTCCCCAACAAGGTCAGGATATAAGGAGTTAGGGCTTGAACTGGTCGAACCTCTGCAAGACCAGCCTCGAAAATCCCGACGGCCTCCCATGGCAGATGAGAAGAAAGACGAGGGGGCAGGAGATCCTATCAAAATCTTGCTCGAAGAAGCGCTCGAGCGACAACGGAACGTGATGATGGATAGCTTTGCGCAGATCCTTCAGCAGCTACCTAGAGGTGACACATCGGCTTCCAGCAGCGACTCTGGAAATGCCACGCCCTTTAAGGTACAAGTTAATTTTGAAATCCCCATCTTCGAGGGTAAAATAGACGCAGATGCCGTAGATAAATGGTTAAATTTGCTAGATGGGTATTTCTCTGTTGATGAATTTTCAAGTTGGGAAAAGATTGTTTTCGCTCTTCTCAAAGAATCCCCCCACGTCAAGGACTGGTGGGAAACCTACTGCGAGCAGAAGGATGAAAGTAAAGGTTCACTATTTTCAGTCGCACCCACTTGGAATGACTTTCGGAATGCCATCAAGGAGCAGTACTACCCTGTCAAAAGCTATGAGGACAAATACATCAGATGGACCACGCTGCGGCAGGGACGAGACCAAGATGTGTCTGAGTTCACAAACATTTTTCATACCCTTTTGCACACAGTTGGGTATCAAAGATTCTGAGTTGCATCTGGTACTCAAATACCGTGGCTGCCTGCATAGATACATCCAGGAAGAGATGGAGTTCTTGGACATCTCTTCACTCGGCACAGCATATCAATATGCTGTCAAAATCGAGCAGAAGTTA
>APFE031592843.1:21179-44150 GCA_000404065.3 Pinus taeda | reverse complement strand
CATATTTCGATATTTTCCATTAATGAAATGAAGTGTTATTTCCACTGCATCTCTTTATTTATGGTTATCGCATCTCTGTATTTATGGTTATCTCTATAATCTATTGCGTTCCTATTTAAATCCGAATCATTCCTCTCGATCTTTGTCCTTGACACTCCTCGCATCCAATCTTCAGCTCATGTATTGCATTGGTATGCCCAAGCTGCCCTTTTTTTGCATTGAATAGGCATGGGATGTTGTATGCCCATGCCCATACTCGCCTATGTCTGCATTGAATAGGCATGGGCTTCATTCAATTTTTGTTGTGTTTGTTGCGTTGGCTGGAGTTCCAAGTGCTAATGTATATTGAAGAGGGCTAGATTATTTGATGACAAAGTTGTTTATGAGAACAATTTAATGTTTATTATTTTAAAACCAAGGGCATGCATTAAACTTTTGACTTTGCACTTGGTCTATGACAGAGGTTTTGACATGGATTTTCTTCATAACTTGGAGTTGTGCTTTTATGGAGGGTTGAATATTTTCGCTAGCTTCTTAAGAGGATCACATACATTTGTATGTTCATCTATAGGTGTCGAAAGGAAAGCCATGTTGTTGTAAGAGTTATTCTTTCATTGCAAAGAATCCAATTAGATGGTCATCATGTAAATTTTTAGGCTACAAATGAAAATATTTAGAAATTTTGGTGTAGGGTATTAAACATTTTCTACATAGTTGGAAAAACTTTGGACTATATTGAACAACCAACATTTCACTTGGGGAAACAAGGGGTGCAAGTTGTAACTATGTACCCTCAGTTACAGTCGGGTCCAACAAAATGGGGTGGTAAACAAATGTGGTGGTTCCTAATTGATAGACGTGCTTTTAAATTCCAAATTCATATTCATTGTATTCTAACCGTGTTTGTTTTTCCTTTCTATTTTTTTTATGTTTATGCACAAATTTCTTACCACTGTGAAGTATCCAACTCATTGTATGTTGATTTAAATAACTACAACAACATGATATCTTGTGATTACTAGTGCTTAATCTGTGACAATCAATTTTGTATATATAAATGGGAAATGATAAATGCAAGTTGGTCTATACTTATGAAAAACTATGAAGATTTATACTTGCAAATGTAGTTGATTCCCTATTGTTGGCCTTAGGGTTTTGATGTTTTAGGATTTCATGATTCCTTAAAGAAGTTTGAGGATTATGCATCCTGATATGCACTATTCTGAGCATTTGATTTTATGGATTTGATACTTGGGGATTTCGAAATTTCTCAAAGAAGCTTGTGGATTATTTTTCTTAAGGAAATATATGATATTTTGGGCATTTCATTTTGAAGAGTGATTAATATGAAGAGACTTACTTTTTTTTGTGATTTTTCATAAATTTTCTTTAGACTATATGATTGATTAGAATTTTGTTGGTGCATCCAGGGCTTAAGCATTCCACTATCATTTTAAGTCTACAAAATGGTTGTTGGTTCTACCTATCGCTTTAACATTCATGAATATCCTAACCGTGCATTGGCATTACAAACAATGCTATGTGGTTTTTCATAGATGTAAAATAGTTAAGCACTTTATGCAGAATTACATGTTTTTTTAAGCTTTTGAAGTATATAATGTTGTTGAATAAAATACCTTGATTGTTTAGTAGAAGCTTGATGGGTTAGTAAAGGGAACCAACCACCACACTATCTTCCATAGAATCATGGTCTTCTAGATAAGCAGGAGTGCAAATCAGTGGTTAGTACATTGTTTCCATTGTTCTAGGACAATTATATTAGTGAACTTTATTCTTAAATTTAAACTCCTACTACATGCTTTAGAAAATATATACAAACTCAACTTTCGATTGCATTCATTATTTATATATTTTTCTTCATTATTACCTCCCACATTCGCACTCCTCCTATTTGGATTCCTTTTCACCTTTAAATGCAATAACTAGTTTTAAGGTATTGTGAAAACAAAAATGAAGTCTTCCTAAATTAACTCTTACATGATCTCTATGCTATTGAACCTCAATACATTTTGTTTTTAGTTAAATCAATATAAATGTATACAATTTTTTTTTAATAAAATCAATATAAATATAAATATAATAATTGATTACTCAAATAACTAAAATTTGAAATTTACCCTTTCTATTTCTAAAAAATCTCAACAAAATCAATCTAAAACTATTATTAAAAAAATCCAATACATTTTCTTACAATTAAACTATACATTTTTATATTTCCTGCTGTGACAGGACTAATAGCATAATATATATACAATGATTACAGTGACACAAACATCAACTCAAAATTCTTAAGATTATTAGAAGCAATGTCGGGAATCATGTTGGAGTGTGTCTAGGCTATATGACACTTTTGTATCACTATTGGCTCTATAAATAGAAATTTTGTTCCGCTTATAATAAAAATAATATTAGTACAATAACATAAATTAAATTATTAGTATTAAATGTCAATTCATAATAAATATAAAAAATAATTATTTATTATATATGGTCATATGGTTTAGATTAAAATAATTATAAAAATTAGTTATTTCTAATCATGGAGATTGAATTTATTGCTTTTCACTTTCCCAATATATTTTTTAATTTTCAGTTTTATAGAAAATATATTTATTTTTTAACATAGTTAAAAAATAAAACTAATTAAATTATAATTTTATTTAAAATTATTAATATTTAATTATAAAAAAATAATTAAAATGATAAATATTTAATTATAAAAAACAATTAATATATTATTTTAATATAGAAAAACATAAAATAAGATTGATTAATTTGAAAAGACATTTATCTATAAAATAAGATTTTTAATTTAAAAATTAAAAAAATATAATTTAATTTCTCTTATGTGATTTCTACGTAAAGAATTTGCTTAATTCATTATGGATCACATAAGTTTGAATACAAAAATAAATATTTAATTATAAAAATAATTAATATATAATTTGAATACATAGAAGAAGATTCTCAATTATGGAAATTTATCTTTTATTAAGCCTTGCGAAGCCAAGCCTCTAACCAATGTCAAGATATTCTATCATTTTTCAAGTATCTTTTTGCATATTTGTGTAATAAGTACTACACTACACTACTCTTATTTATGTAGTTGTTTTTGCATATTTGTGTAACAAGTACTAGGCTACTCTTATTTATGTAGTTGTTTTTAGTGAGACTTTTTGGAAGCTTTTTGGTGGGGTTTTCCCTTCTAATTTCTCTAAAATCGGACAGTAATTTATTGAAATCACAAGCTTGATTGGTAACCCGTGCACAATCCAAGTGCCCTTAAAATTTTTTAGGGTGCTGAATCCATAAATCAAGATTTTTTTTTTTCTACAAAACTCTGATCCAAAAACTCTACTTAAAAAACACTCCCTACATCAAGATAATATAACATTTAATAAATAAAATAAAAAAATAACAATTCACCGATCATTGGCGTACTACATAATCCTAAATCCATATCGTTGAGTTGCTTAGAAAAAATATTCCCAGTATTCCTGGGAAGCAGCCATTAGAAGGAAGAAAAGCAACAATAAACGATCTAATTGAAGTATTTGATTTCACTTCATTTCAAGCCAGACTCTATCGCGTCACCAGTCAAAGTAGAGAACGACAAAAAAACTATTACGTTAGCGTCAATCATACCCTAGAAAAGATCCCATATAAAACGCCTGGTTACATTTTTTTCATCAATGGGGACTGCACCAGAGATTCGTAGCGAACACGACGCCGACCACAGATGCACAGACTTCTCCAAAAACACTTTTGGCATTTAATGCCGACTGCAGCGCGTCTGTCATCATCGCCACTGGCATGCCTTTCTGCAGAAAGGCGAAATCCAGCCAGGAAATGACGCCACCTTTCAGAAAATAACACTTAACCTTATCTTCTTTCGGAATAAATACTCAACCTATCCTCACTTTCCGTATGCGTATAATTTTCGTGATGTCTTCTACATATTGATGGATCTTTCTACCTTGTAAGCGTAGTTCATATAACTTCATAAATACCCATTTTTATTCTATAATTTTTTTTTACACCCGGGAATCTCAAACTGTGACAATAGTAATTAATGGTTATTATCTCAGAAGGTTAGTTGACTCATCATTATTATTCAGCATAATTTAGATGTTTTTGGGTTTCTTGATTTTCTAGAAAGACTAGACTAGGCTGCCGTCCAGTCTATAAAGCCATTAATTTGGTCCAGCTGTATATGCCCATCATTAAATTTATACTTGTTTAAATCTAACTGTCCAGCATATACAGCCTGACCATATTAATTGGCCTATGGCCTATTAAATATTGGTTGCAGAATAACTAGCTTTTAGTCAGAGTTAGCCAAACACTCCCTGTTTTAAGACATACTATAAGCCCAATTTTATTCTCAGTTGTCTATAATGCGACTTTTTGAAACCTGTGGCTTTTTCCAGTCGCAAGTTTGATAGCTAGTTTCTGCACAATCAAAGCGTCCCAGGGGTTTTTCAGGGTGCTGAATCCAAATATGAAGTTAAAAACCCATTTTAACTGCAACAAATCAAGATTTAACCTCATTTTCTTCCACGGATTCTGTCACCGGAATTTCCAAAAAGTCGCATTATAGACAACTCCATTTTATTCTACAAAATTATGTTATAATATATATTTTTTAAATAATTAAATTTTAAATGAAAGAATTAAAAAAATCAAAAGATTTTATCTCTTAAACAATTTTTTGTCACATTATATCTTTTGGTTTTTAAAATTGGTTTTTGAATGCATAGATGGATTCCCTAGGTGAGAAAAAATCTTGAGACACTCGGATTCTATAGAGCTCACATATCAAACTTGTATTTCTAACAAATTTTTACAAAATTTCAGATATTTAATCAGAAAATGTCCAAGAAAACCATGGAAAAATAAATATAAATATCTGTGACCAAAACAAAATTCCTAATAATATAAAAAGCACCCAACTACAACTTATTTAGCTACTAGGTTATTAGGTTGGGTTCTTCAAAACTGCATCTACTTGATTAAGAGCCCATCTTCCTCAGCCATAAGAAAACAGGTTAAAGGCTCAAAACCCAAACAGATGTGACAGGAGGGAAGGTCTCTCCATCACTGACAATAACAAGTCATTCCAGGTGATGTTTTCCTATCTATTAATTCAACAACTAAATTATGATAAATTTTCGACTATTAAAAAAAATTCCTCAACCAATCAGCAATCAGCGAGCCATAAGAAAATTCTGCTATCTATTTAGAATATAAAATACCGCCTTATAACCTATGGACATGGGCAGTGAGATCTGCAGGAGACCGCCAAATGAAAATATTTGGTGACCTCGCTGAAGGACGGGGAAGAGGGTTACTTCGACTGCAGAACCTTCTTGAAGCGATCGATAGCGCGCGCCTAGGATACTTGGTACCAGTCTGTTTATTCTTTCTTTATCTACTCAAACGAGAGGGGAAGCTACTATTTCTTTTATTTTTTATCTTAATTTTATTTCTAATTTAGTAAAATTTTGCTATTTTTTTTTCTATTTTATTCAACAATATCGAGCATATAAATTAATTTTTTAAAACATAATTAACTTTGATATAATTTATTTTTTTTAAACATAATTAACTTTGATGATATTGGCAAATATTAATTTTACGTAAGATTTATAAGTTATACACACAATTTTAAAAAGCTAATTTGTAGTATACTTTTCCATGACACTTTTCTTTTAATGTAATAATATTTTTAATATTATCATTAATTTTTATTATTTTAATATAAATATTACTATAATTTTTCAAATAATATTTTAATTTCTAAATTTTATAAATTGTGTTTTAATTAATTTTGATTCGTTTATTTTTATGTTTAAATTATATTGAGTAGAAAATATCAAAATAAACCATAAATTAAAACTCTTAATATTTTTCAATATTAGGGTTATATTTATGTAATATTTAAAAAAATTATTATACATTTATACAATCCATGATAAAGAAATATGAGCAATGTGTAATTCCTTTTGTGCTCAACATCAAGTTGAGACATGTCTCTTTTAAAATAAAGATAAAATATCCTTTAAATAAATAAATAAATAAATAAATAACACTGTAAGAACAAAAACCAATATACATAGTTGGTTAGTTTTAGTTCAAAGTATTATAAAATGTGAATAATCTCATTCTCACTATGAATAATTGTTGATATTACAAATGTGACCAAAATATTTCACTGTGTCTCTCAGCTATAAATAAAATATTTATGTGTCCTTGGTCCTTGCCATTTCTCTTTTAACTTCCTTACTTCATCTAGCAAACATTTTACATTTTGTGCATAGGAAAAGAAAATGCAGATCCTGTAGAAGCTATGGCAACTAGATTGTCTATATTGTTGATCACTATGACCTTCTTTGTGGTAATTGATGTGGGCTTCTTCAGTTCTCTTAGTAAGTGTTTTTGCCTCTCTTGATATATCTTCTTTTTTAATTGATTGGATATGAAGTGAAAGAGATTCAGTAATCAGTCTTCTTCTTCAAAGGTAGTGTCCATTTCATCAATTGGAAAGTGTCCTCCATTAATAAGTGTGTGAGACTTGACAACCATAGAGGGTATAACTTCCTCAATCTACAAGTTATATGACCTGGTCACTTCTTCTTCTTCCTTAGTTAGTTCTTTTCCAATTAATTCCCGTTCAAGCTGCTTGGCCAACTCCTCATCTCTCTTCTTTGTTTCTTCTTCTTCTTTTCTATTAATTTCCTCTTCCTTCTTTGTCTTCTCTTCTTCTTCTCTTTTCTTCTTGAATTCTTCCTCTTTCTTCTTATTTGTTGCTTCTTGCCTTTTCTTATTTAGTGCTTCTTGCTTTTGTCTTTATTCTTCTTATTTTTTATTTAGCTCCTCTTCCTCTTCCTCGCTTCTTCTTTGGCTTTCTTCTTTATGGTTTTCTCCTTGGCTTGCGGTTTCTTAGCTTCCTCTTCAGCTTTTTTGTGGCTTCATGTTTGGCCCTTTGTTTCTTCAATATTTCCTGCTTGGCCTCTTGTTCTTATTTTATCTTTAGCGCATCTCTCCTCTCCTCTAAATTCATGCTCTAATGTGAGTCTCCATCTGAGTGTTTAGGGTTATCTAATGGTTGGTAAGTACCAATACCTTGAGATGATTCGAAGGCTTTGGTAGCATTGAAAAACTTCTTTACTTTCTCCTCATGTTCATCAACAAGTGAAGCGTATGTCCAATTATAATTGATTACTTCACAATTCTTGGTGGCAATGCCTTTCGAATCACACCTATGATAACTTATCTCACGAAAAATGAAGTGTTGTAAATCTTGGACTTCTGCTTTTGCATCCTTGAAATGTTTAATACAATAGGCTCCAATATACAAAGGAACCATAGGCCATGGAGTTTTCCTATATTTGACCAATGACCTTGTCAACCATATAGTAAGTTGATATGCCACTTCTTATAGTACCACTTTGTCACTGGAAAACGTAGGTAATTGATGAGGGGGATTGTAAGAACCAAATACCTTGATGTATGTAGAATATCTGGGAGTAAACTAATTGGAAATATCGTGCAAGGATGTCCTCAGCCTATCTGACATATAGGAAGGATTTGTGTTAAAAGGATTTTTATATATTGTTGAAATAAAATGTTCAGTAATTCTATATCCTATGTACCATAATTTGTAGAATAGAAATGTATAGGTGGAATGTCCTAATCAAAACTCCATCCCCATCCCACCCCTTAGAACTCACATCTAGCGCATAGGGCATCCATCAAGTATGATTCCATGTAAAATGATATTACTCTCTTTTAGAGCTATTTTTTTTCATTTTAATATTTGATTGAATATATGAAGCTAAGATATATTCCCTATAAAAAATGGCTCCATCTGTAGCACAGGTGTAGATCATGGGAACCTAACTTTCCCTAAAATTCTCTGAGTTTGGTATTCCATACATTCTACAACACATGGTTTCTAGTGTTTGGTATACCTTTTTGAGTGACTTGGTCTTGTAAATGTCACTAGCTTTCTGCCTAGTTATCCCTTTGTAAATCTTGGCTCCTGCGACCAAGATTTGAAGATATAGCTCGTTTTTTTGGTGAAGCTAGAAACATTTTGTACGAAGGATTTCATTATGTTTGGGCTATCTGTAATATTTAGTTATATTGGATGTTGTGTAAGTTGCTACTAGTTCATTAAGATCATTCTTGACTACTGTGTCAATTTCATCTATCTGTTGGATGATCGAATCAATTGTCTTTTCACATGGAAAAATAGTCGGGTGTGTTGTGACCTTATGGAACCATGACTTCTTAACATTGATGTACACTTAACAGTCTTCTTCATCGTGTGGTACCTCCTTTATGGAAAACAATCGATATAATTCTAACCAGGTTATCTTCACTGTTATGTCTATATACTAGGAAGTTACTGTACATACATGTACTTTGTTGAGGGGACTTTCGATAACTCCCTCCAAATTACTTACCGGTATCTCTTTTTTGGAATTCTTTCTAATTGTCAAAGCCATTTCTTTGTTAGATGATAAAATAATAAAATAATCAAGATCAATGATACCTAAAATTTCAAATATCTTCATGGAAACTGAAAATGTCAGGGAATCCGCAAGATAAATTATCGTTTAAAGTTAAGTTGTAAGTTGTGATGTTAGAGTGCAATAGGATTTGGTCATAGATTGAGAAAGAAAATTTCAATAAGGGTAGTTGTGGGATTGAAATATAGACTATGATTAGCTTAGTCATAGATCGGGAAAGCATATAGAAAGGGGCTTAGCCACATATCAAAATATAGGAGGAATATAGGCTGCAGTCATAGATCCCAAGGATGGATTGCGAATGGGTTCTAGTTGTAGATCATATGGATATAGAGGAGGTGGGGTTCAATTGTGAATTGTGATAGTGACTTGCAATAAGCGATAGTTGCGTAATCGCAAATCGTAGAAACAAAATGTGATGCAGTACGGGAAATGATGTTATTAGTGGAGGAAATATTAGGTGAAACAAGGGTGAGGATATTTCCCTAGTCTCTATTGATTCAATAAGGAAGGGCCAGGAAAAATTCTAATTCTTGAGACTTTAGGCACTTGCCGAAAAAGGGAAGGTTCAATGTATTTTTTGATTTCATTAAAAGAGTGTGCAGGGTGAGCTCATGAAAGTTTTGCCATTGTTGGAAAGCGAGATGGCTTATGGCTAAGTGTAGAGGCTAATTATATTAATATAGTTAGGGGCCCAAGGGAGGAAAAGTGTTGGGAAGGTGAAACAATGAGGTAACTCAAAAACTACTAAGAATGAAAGGACAACAATAACAACCATATATTACATGAGAAGATGGTGATACTATCCTAGGTCCAATTACTAGTTGCTATCATAGACTATAGAGGCAGACCGTGATTTGAGGAGGTTGAGTGTGCTACGTACTCATGGGTCCAGACCAAAATATAATGAGCAAATGAATTGGGCGTGACCCCTTTATACATAATTTGATCACATATGTAAGGTTATCGGTGCTTTAAATGTTTGATCACAAATAAATATGTGGGGTGGAGTGAGGGGACATGATGGGGTTTTCTTGGTTGCAAGGTCACAACACAGAATGTGATTGTGCAAGTTTGGATGGTGGGAGGCTCCCTTAGTCACACCTCGCTATTGCAGAATGTGACAAATTCTATTGTGAACTATAAGTGTGATGTGTGCTTAAGGATATTCATGCTCTTCTATGACACATTGTGATAAAGGGTTTTCAATTTTGAAGTTATCGCATTTCTGCAATGCAAGTATGTGATGCATCTCATCACAATATTTTGTGACAAGGATATTTTGTGGAGAATTGAAGTGAAAGAATACTTGTAAGGATGTTATGGATAGGAAGGCTTAGGATAACCATAGTAATGCACCTTCTGAGCATTTCAAGATAAAGGGGGCTCCAAACTTTAGAGTTTCAAAATTTTGGGGGAAATTTTTAGATGCTACAACATGTCACTATAGCTTATCCTAGTATGGATCAATTTATGTTTATGTTTATGATTGAGTATCATTTCCAACCTTCTAGCCTCTACGAGATATGTTGTTTCAATTTGCGAATTTTTTTTAGTTATTCTTTCATTGTTTCGAAGGTGTCCTGATATTTTTTCTTTTAAACTAACCATTATAAGATTCAAGGCTTTTTTTATTTCCCTCATGACCTAGCTCAATTATCTTGTTCATTTTCTCTTTGATGGGTTTGATGTCAAATTTATTATCGATACTAATTAAGGTGGTATTTTTACTCATTTTTTATTTTAACTCTTTAATCTCATTCTCAAAGTGTAATTTTATTTAACTGTTGATAGTTCTACTTTTAAATTTCTTGTATCCTATCTTCCATTATGTATAACTCAAACTGAAACCCTAATATTTTATTACCTAACAGTTGGAATTTTGCCTCAATCATTGTATCTAATTCTATTTTATGTTCTATTTCTCTTTCATATCTCCTTTTTCTATTGAATAAAAATGGTCATAAAGACTTTCTTGGGTGACTTTGTGCGACCTCTCCTTGTTATATGCCATTTTATCGCATCTCTTAAATAGGCTTACAAACTAGATCAATGAACATCCATGAACACTTTATCATCATTCCTACACAAATCTCTAAGTAGGACTCTCCAAATTCCATGAGTTTATGAACTTGAATTCTTCATTCTACTACTTTTAGGGCCTAGCACACCCTTGTCCTTTTGGGACTTGCGTTCAGTAATAGGTTTCTCATTTAGGCACCTACTCTGTTTAGAGCAAGTTGTCCCTTGTTGGGGTGCGTTGATTCTAGAAATTCGTAAAAGCAAATCATGAAGTTTCCTCTTCTATAAGTTTCCAGGAGTTGTTACAACCATTTACCCTGGATAAGAACTTTGAATCCTATCTCATCCTACCTTGGAGATTTCACCTCTTATCCCTTGAGCTCATCCTCCCATCAAGAGCATATCTCAAGCCTATATTGGTAAATGGACAAGAATTACTAAACTACCATCCTCTCCTATATATCTACAACCATCTCCAACATCAAGGTTGGATTTTGGAGACTAATCATACCCTTATTTTGCTTCTTTGATCATAAGAGATTTATCATTCCCATGCATTAGGGTGACCTTGAGGTGTACATTGTGGCAAGGAAGGAAAATTCAAATTGGGGGGATCTCTACAAGGCCATCTTCCACTTTTGGTTGTAAATTCTCTCCCTTTCATATTAATACAAAGAGTATATCATTTTCCTACATGTTTTATGTTATGTCTATATACATGTGTTTAAATGATATGTTTATCCATTGAATAGAGTGATTGGATAATGCTACATAGATGTCACACATCTCTGGCTTATGTTGTTTGTTTGTACAGGTTCTAATTATAGAGATCAAAGCTACAGTTGGCACTGACAAGCCAAGAGAAGAGAAGAGATTGTGATGGACCACAAGTAAGCATCTTTCCATTCTCCAATTCCTCTAAGGGGAACTTTGTAGTCTTTGATTTCTATTGTTATAGACCATACCGCTAGGTCTATGGAATATGCTTCTATCCGCAATCATAGATTCCATATAACAAATTTTCTACTCTAGTGGGAATCAATTCATTCTATCAGTGGTTTCCTTGACGTTTTCCCTGTTTCACCTCTTGAACAGATCTCTAGTGTCCCACTTAGCTTTAATTGACCCTAGGAAGACCTTTCATTGAGTTGCATTTGATTTTTTTTGTCGAAAAATCCCTTTTCCTTGATCATTGCACCCTCTTTTTTGCTAGCAAAGTGTTACAAAGCATCTTGGCCTTCTCTGTACCTATGTTGCATAGAACTGGTAGCCTATTGTCACCTACACTGACCCTTATTTCATGCAAAAAAATTCCTTTCCATACTTTCTCTCTGATTTACTTGATTTCAGTTGGTCCTCCTTCTGTCCTTGAGTGTGTTTAACTCTCTGAGAAGCCTTCATCTTGTTTGCTTTTGGTTTTGAGTGGCTTTTATAAGAATTTGTTTAGATTTTGCTTTGTTCTTGTCATTAGGTCATTAGAAAACTAATTGCATGATCATTGGGTCTATTGAATGGATTTGTGTTTCAGCCATTATTATGAATAGTTTCTTTTATCAATTATTAGGCAAATATCTTAGTTTTCATCTAAAAATTAAGTGGAATCGAAAAAGAAAAAAATGTTATGCATCATGCATTACGTATAGGGCTTTGATTTTGATTGGAATAGCAAAGTTGAGGATATAAATTGTTCTAACACTTGTTTGTTGCATTTTTTATTGATTTCTTCTTCGCCTAGTTAGGCCTTTCATTTTTAAAAGGAAAATGAAAAGAGTTTTTTCTCATATTAGTTGTGTTTTAGGATATTCAGGTGAAATTTGTGGTGATCCTTGAAATCGAAACATAATTCAATATCAACTCTTAAATTCACTCAATTAACCTAAGAAGAATTTGAAACTTAACGACACACATAGAGGTCTAGGCTAGATATGTGTTCTAGCTTCTTTAAACGTAGGAGCTGTTGTTTCTTCTTAGCGTTACTGTAACAGTCGTGGTGAAAATTCCATGTAATAAAAGTTAATAAAGGAAAAATAATAACGACGGTTGATGCGAAACTTATTCCAAGCTAAATGTTGGGCAAAACATCCTAGTGTTGGTGTTCATTTAGTTTATTATGGCTAAGGAAATTCACAAAGGCAATGGTTAAGGCTTTGGAAAGGTAAAATGACATTTTTGGCACATTTATTTATGAAAATAATCAAAATTAGGTGAAAAGGAAGGTGAACGGTCACATCTTGCATGTGAGGAGGAAAATAAAGGAAAATAATGAAAACTGAAGAAAATAGAGGCCTAATTGATAAAAAGGCTTTTGTGAATCAGTTTGTAACCTTTTGTCAGTTTAGTTTTGGAGTTCTCTCATTATTCTCTCTCTCTCACTCTTGGACACTCAGATTTTTCTTAGAGCACTTTGGCATTGGATCAAGAAAGGAAAAGAAGGAAATATGAACGAAGGAGCAAGAAAGGAAGAGCAGGATCAAGCAACTATAGTAGGATTCTTTGCAGGTATCGATTTGCATGTGTGTTTTTATTACTAGATTTGGCTTGCATAGTATTGCATGTAGTCCTTTGTTGTTATGGCCTGGGTTTTCTAATTGTGATAGTGTTTTTCAGCCTACCTTTTCCATTTCGAAATAGCCATGGTGTGATGGGGTTCTCATGTTTTTGGTTGAGATGGATTTCTAGATGGATTTGAAGCCGAGTGAGGTGGATCTCCAAAAGAAAGAACACATGGCCTAGTGGATTGTGGTAAAGACACTAGCCCAGTGATCCCTAAAACAAGACTATGGGTTGCGTTAAAGTCAAGTATATTGTGCCTTAATGGGCCTAGGAATCCTTACTGGTGAATGGTGGGATATATGGTAAAGTGTTGTAGTTTTTTCTTCTCAAAGATGTACAAAAAACCCACTTATGCTTGTGGATGACAAACAATCTCAACAATATAAATCGCTACTAAACATTATAGATCTGTAGCAACTGATAGAAAGAAAACCTGCCGAATTCCTAATCTATGCTATAATCAAAGTTAAACAACAAAAGGAAACAGTAATAACTCCACTCATCCAATGGAAACTAGATATACAAATAATAGAGTTTATTATAACACCTGTGAAGGGAACAAATAAGTGTTACTAGTCCCCCTCTATGGGATGGGTTCTTGACTATCCTCAAACGTGTTCAACTTGTGTAGAGTCTCTCTCCTCTATAATGTGTAAACCCAACAAATAAAATGTTTGAGCTCAACGAGAACTCAAATGGAAGAAACGTAGTGGTGGAGAATGAAAATAATCAGAGTTACAACAGTGAGTGCAAATATGAAAATAATCAAGAGTGAATAATGAATGGAAAACCCTTATATTTATAACAAAATATTGAGTTATCCTTGAATAATGAGAAATAATATTATTAACCCTGTTCTTGGGATAACCACTTGGAATATTTTATTATATTTGGTTAGGAGGGAAAAAATATTTAAATCTTTATTTAGAAATAATAAATAAATAACCTATTTATTTATTATCTCAAGAAACTGGTTAAGGAATAATAAACAAATAATGATTTAGTTAATTATTCCTAATGGATTTAGTCAAATTTGACAAGGAATAATAATTAATTAGTGATTAATTAATTAATGATTCCTAGAGAAAAATAAGATAATTAATAATTTATTTGTTGATTTTTCATAATTGGGTCAAATATGACAAGGAATAATAATTGAACAATGGTTTAATTAATTATTCCTAGAAGAAAATTAAACAAATAGTGATTTATTTAATTATTCTTCATGGGTTTAATTATAGATTACTTAACAAAGGTGGTTTATTAAGTAATTTCTCACAGTAAAAGCAATTTTACTATGGTAAAATTGGCCTTACATGGTGTACGTGGATCCATCTAGTAAATTAGGCTAGATGATCAATATTTTGATGATAAGAGATTCCCCCCCCCAACGTACGAGTGTTAGGAGAGAAACGTATGAATGAAGTATGTTGTAAACAAAAAATCACTAGACAACAAAGTGGTGTCAAAGAGAGAGAGAGAGATCAATGGAGATGAAGTGAAAGATGATAGGGATAGAGGGGGCGAGACCAATGCAAGTCTCCTTTTGTGTTGTGGTACCGGAATTCAATGAGGCAGGAGAGACATACCTATACCCGTTGAGACAACTTAGTACAAAAATAATGATGCGCCCAGAAACATAAAACTGAGCAATGAAGTACATGCTGAATGGTATATTACACACTAGCATAACAAAGCCAGGAAATAATACAATGTGTCCCATATACGTAACGCAACTGGAAAAATATGAGCCAGGACTGAATACAATAATATATGAGTACATGAGATATAATGGCCCTTCCCTTAAAAAATTGGTGAGAGGGAGGATAGAATAACCAAAGAAGCCATGTTGAACAGGGAAGGGCACTACAAAACTGAATGGATCATCTGAAGGAGATGTGCATGATACTGCGCTCGATAGGAACCGAACCCATCAACTTTGGGGAATTAAATTGGAGGCTGTAGAATAATATGAATGCATCCGAGCATGTGGGGGGCTACCTAAAGGGCCACCCTCTCATGAGGTTTGAAACATCTCACACACACCTAGAAATCGCTGGTATAATCTGTTGCACCAGTGGACCATCAAGTGTATGAATTAGGAACATGAAACAACTAAGTCAAATGAAAATAATGAGTCCCTTTACTTGATCTGAGGCACCAAACAAAAATGGAAGCTGGAACCAAGATACACCTCCCTCTAGGCCATTCTTCTAGAATAAATGAGTTGGTGTCGATAGAATAGGGCCCGCGATAGGTGAGGCAATGAGGATCTTGAACTAAGGCACGAGGTAAAATAGTAATGTGACTAATGGAATGGCACCCAGGACAATGGAAAAAAAGGGATTGAGGGAGAAATAGATGACTTCCATTGTTAGAGCATAAAGTGCATGGTTGACCTGGCAGCGATTGACTCGACTCAGGAGGGGATGGGAGACAATATGACTAAAGGCGAAAATGGGCAACACAGGATTAATGGTATGAAAATATAGATGGAATAGTGTGACATGATATAATGGGACTTGAAACTCACTCCAGGGATGCAAAGGCAACTCATAATGGATGCTCTGAACAAGGCTGTCTCAATGATGCCGCCACACGGAATAGGCACGGTGGGGACCATGAAAACATGAGAGAATAATGGTTACTCATGATAAAAATCGACATGTGAGATGAAAATCATTAGGGGAAGGTGGTCCTTAAAGTACACACTTCGTATATGAAGAAATTTGATTTTGAGAGGCGATGAAGTGACCCTTCTTGGAAAAATAACTTCACAGTGAAGTTTGAAATCATCAAAAACTAAGAGAGACCCATTATAGCACTCGATGAGATATTTCAAATGGTGCTGATGGTTCCCCAAACTGAGCTACGGTTTGTTCACAATGTGCAATAGAAAAATTGTGGGGTTTTCTATAAAAGGGTGTTTTCCCTCCAATTTAAGAGAAGGAGAAGGCCCTAAATCTTGTGGAGATTATAGCATACAAACTGACCATAGGAATCAAGATCTCTAACTTTCAGGAAATTGGCCTTACTTGTCTAAAGATGCGGAAGCCATCATGCCCCCAAGCATGGGATACTGCCTACAAACATGTGTGGTGGAGGTGACTGGTCTGGTATGCAAAGGTGGGGATTATGCCCCTTAGCAGGAGGAGTTTTTGGAGCACCATTGTGTTTTGAGTGCTTGAAAAAGGGATTCAAGCATCTCTACCCAACTTGGCATGAGATCCTACTAATGAGGATAATGATATGTAGGGGCCTATGTGCCCCCCAGTATGATATGGGCGTACAAGATGTATTTAGATCTATGGGCTCCAAACACTTTTATGTTTTAGGTGATACATAATATGATTATGCATTTTTATATGACGATGATGGTTCACCATGTGCTTTTTTTATGGTAGTCTTCTGTGGTATACATGTGATACATGCCAATATAGAATTTTATTTGCAATGGTATCTACATAGTTATTTTGGGCTCTAGGAACATGACTAAAAGTGATGGTTTCAAACTCACGTACCAACAACTTAACTCATAGATATTTTCAAAATAGGACTTGGTTATGCACATGATACACACAATTCAATTGCATGACAAGTAACAAGGAATATAAACGACCATGAAGATGAAGGATGCAATGAGCGAGGGCATCGACTAACAAACCTATCACTACATCGTATTCAGCCTGGTTATTGGTGGAAAATCCAATCCACACGTCATTCGAAAGGACTAACATATGCAAGGGGGAAAAATGGACTAGGATGATGAGGCTAGGTTCTTGGAGAAGCGACTCGCACTATTAGCATGATCGATATACAATGTGGATGATGGATCCATCTGAAAGGTGCAAAAGACAACAGATGAGATGATGCAACCTACCTAACTTCATGATAGAAATAAAGACACACAAATCAAAGGGTTATGCTATGAGAAAAATTTCTTGTGGTAGAGTGCACAGGGAGAATTAGGAAGGAAATGGCCTTCAAAATCGTCCAAAAAATATGCCCCCTTACCTAAGTGCAAGGGTAATCAAGGTTAGACATAACTTCCATGATGTCCTCATTAGAATGGAAGATGGGAAGATGGGAGGAAGACTGACTACATGATGCGGTGACAGTACCTGGTGCATGAAACTAAGAGAGAAGGTTCACATACACATCATCTAGAATGGTAGACGAAAAGATGGTAAATGGAGGATCTATAGATGTTGAGACCTAGGATTTTGTCAAAAGAGGTTCAATAGAAGCACATGTAGAAACCTCAGAAAGGTTTGTCTACAAGGAACTCAAGGATGATGATAGGTAAAGGATATGGCTTATGGTGTATGTCATCTCGATAGCGGGGGGAGGGATCATGATGGTGGGACCAAAGTCCCCCTTTTATTGTTACTAGTGGTACCAGAATCCACGGGTAGAGGAGTAGGTGATCCACTACAAGTGGCCTCGTATTTGCGAACCACCTGAAGGCAATCACGAAATTCATCGAGATGAGGGCAACAATGGGAATAGTGACTGTGATGATCAGACAAGGCACAAGGGTGATTTGTGTGTAACGTTTTGAGTTTCTTGGGTGGCCTCGACAAGTTAACATGGAATTCAAGGATATTTAACTCAGGAAATATTTCATGAACCAAATGTTTGAGATGAGGAAGCTCAGGACAATTATTGGTGGCATGCCCAACAACTTTACACAAAGCACACTAAGGTGACAAATTTGGGGCCTTGGGGGATGGAGGAGTTTGGGGAGCCATTTCCTTAAGTTCTTTCCTCTTAGATTTGCCCCCTATCTAGATGCTTTTGCAATAGTAGTGGGTTCCTATTGAGGTTGTGATGTAATTAAAGTAGCAGTAGGGGCCGTACGGACTGGTTGAACTCGGGTCAAAGCATGATAAGGACTTAGATGACCAGGAAAAATGCTTACAAGGGGATCAATGTACCATACTAGGATCCCTAAAGTCATGTTAGAAAGAACCAGTGAAGACATGACAGGGATAGAAAATATTCCCAAAGGGGGAAATAAGAAAGGTATATGGCCTATAGGGTAATGTCCAGATGGGACAGCTCTAGGATGATTGAGACCTAGAGGAATAGTTCTTGGTGGGAACATAGGAGAAGCACTAATAAATGGAGGAGGCCCTTGGGGGTGGATCCAGATGGCTCAGCTAGGATCGTAATCGCAGGGTGCTGAGGAGTTGGTTGTGGATCAGACATACTAGACTACTTGAGGGTAGCCCGTGACACTTCTAACATGCAAACAATCATAGAGTTAGGCTTTGAGATTAGAGGGAGAGGACTAGGGCAAGCACCCAACAATGAGGAATCTTTGTAGACTCTAGGTGAAATGCCAGTGAGATGAGTTGAAAACTGCTTATATGACATTAATGAGATAATGGACTCGGGAGAGGTCATAGATGCCAGCTCGTAGTAAGTCAACTGATCGATGGTAATGATCTCCCCTTCATGGGGGAAGCACATCTTATGGAACACCGCAGATGAGATGACTGACATGGCATATGTGTAATTACGACCTAAGAGAATGTTGTAATCCAAAGGGGGATCAATAACCTCAATGCCGACATGGATAGTCTTTCCTGCAAGGGTCACTGGACAATTGCGTTACATGGCAAGAGGGTGGGAGAAGTGTCCATCCCAAGCATGCAATGTGATGGTGGAGGGGGACAACTCAGGTGACTTGAGTTGTTTCCAAATTGTTGTGGACATCACAGAGATAGATGCACCTTTGTCGATAATGCATCGGGAGATGATGGCATTACGGACTTAGATTGGTATCTAGAAAGCAATGGATGAAGGTAATGAGGGATGTTCTGATGTATCAACTGGGAAGATATTTAAATGATCGTCATACAGATCTACTACATGTAAAGTAGTTAGTAGAGCTTTATTTTGAGATGGTCATGGTTGGAGTACTTCCAACGTCAACATCACAATGGTTGATTGCACCAAGTTGTCTACCATACTGTATGTATGGGAAACTCGGTTAGAAGCCTCATTACAGTGTAATGGTCCCTTTGGGATCTTGGGAATGGCCTCGACTTTGGGTTGATAGATCTGTAATAGACCATTTGATGTCATAAGAGGCTCAGTATATGCTTTGGTTTTGGACTCAGTGGCAAACGAAGTCGATGGCTTGTCATACTAATGTAACTGAGTTTGCAGGTTGATATCAGAGGGATTAGCCTATCAGAATTCATCATCAGGATCTGGTAGTCACCACGACCAGAAGGTTAAAGGGGATGGGCTGCTTGACTTGGTTGAGGTTGAGCAGTAACAAATCCTTGTTGAGGGAAAGGATTTGTAAGCACTATTGGTTGAGATGGCATAGGATTTTGAGGTGTTTATTCACCTTTAGAAGCTACTTGAGCTTCCCATATTTGATGCATTTGGGGTAAGAGAGGATACTCATGTGTATGACGGCCATTTACACCACAACATGCATAAGGCTTGTTCATACAAATATCCTTGTTCTACTTGGGCTGAATTCCCTGTTGCTGGTTGTTAGTGTTAGGCTAGTTCCCTTGGGCTTCACTAGGTTGATTACCTTGGTTACCCTTGTTACCATTCCCCTTATTCTTTTTCTTAAAATTTTTGCGATTGGTCACACTTTGCTGTGCAAACATTTAACCCTGAGGAGGTGGTGGCTTCTAGGGCTAAGGATGCATGGGAGGCTGCGGTGCTAATGCTTGAGTGGCTAGAGTGCTCAGCTATGCAGAAGGAGGAGCAATGCCTTGGTAGATAGGTTGGGGCCCTGAAAACATGTTGCTAGTAGGAGGGGCGTGAGTGTTAGAGGAACTGGTTCCCCCCTGCGGATAGCCATAACTTTTCTGAGCATATGGCAAAGGGTGTGAAAGGGTTCCAACGATACTGTCAATAGTGTGAGATGCCCTCAGTGCATTGGCACTTCGAGGACAAGGGAGGTATGGAATGATGATATAGACATAACCTCATTGCGCAAAAATTAGGTCATATCTTAAAGCGGTTTGGAGAGATTCTTCCTCAATGTGAGGAAAATGGGACACGACATCTTTTCCAATGGGTGCAAAGAGGCTCCTAAGAAACCAATCTAGATAGAGATGATCTTTAGAAGGTGGGGCACGACATGTGCTCCTTCTTCGATGCCACTCTTGAACATGGTCGGATAGGTGAGTGGTGGAGGACTGACGGAATGAGGTCAATAGCTTTGTACCAGTGTTGTACTGAAGAGGTAACTAGAAATATGAGAGGAATGCTTTAGCAAGAGTCACAAAAATGGAATGAGATGCGACGGGCTCATCTACATACCATTTTGTAGTGTCTACAGTGAGTGTGTGATGGAACAACTAAAGACGTATGGAGTCATCGATAATGGAGTTGGACAAACAACACATCTGGAAGGATCAAACATGATTAGTAGGCTCCTCTTCGGAATTACCCTCAAACTTTGGGATGTCTGAGGGAAGCTTAATCGACATTTGGGATGTCATAGGGTCGTTTATCAACTGGCTAAAATCTGGTAGACTTAATCCAGCCATAAAAGGGAGCATGGGGGCTGCCAGAACAGTTCCTGGGACTATTCCACTTGATGTGGCCACCGAGTAGAACCAAAGCCAACACTAGGCTGGGTTCTTGCAGCAGCTGTGGTCCAGACATGGTGACTATATGTGGTGAAGGAGGCTCAAAATCAGATGTGGAATCAGATGAACTAGAAGAAGAGTCGGTATGGGGGCATGAAGGGCTATGAACGCAAACTTGATGGGGAGGTGTAATATGCCAAATCAGAAACTGGGGGTGAAGGCCTAATAGTCTCCGTGACAAATGTCGTGGTGGCGCAATGGTGGTAAGACACACGTGACATGGAAATGGTGAAGGGAGATCAACAATATGTTTTTGTCTCGATGAGGGGAGATAAATTTATGTTAAGTCTTGGCTTGGCAGTGTAAACTAAGCGCACTTTTCTCAAGGTCTTATTGTGTGTGAAAGTGTATTTATTGACTAAGCCAAGATCATGTTTGTAAAAAAAAATAAAAAATATTACTGAAATAAACCGAAATTAACAAAAGGAAACGAAAAACAAAAAAATTAACTAAACCCCACCCAAACTGGGTTTGCAAACACTATGCTAGTTGGTGGCTAAATTGATTGGAAACCACACAAAAAAGTTCAAGAGATCTAATTATCCATGTGACTAGGATCAAATGACACTAGGCTACTGGAAAGTGGTGCAACAACAACAAAAAACCAGAGAGGTAGATTGCTGCAAGAATATAGGGAGATGGGTGAATAACCCAGGGCAACCAATGGGACCCTAAGGTCAATTACTAAACAAGCTTTAATATGAAACTATAGATGGTGACAACCTATCTTTATGGATCTGAAACATAAGGGTACAAATCTAGAAAGTATGGTTGAAAGTGCTACAGAAACTCTGACTACTCACTCAGCTAAACTCCTCGTATAAAGGTGGAAGCATACTAGAAGCCCTAAGTGGTTAAATTCCAATTCAATGAGTAAATCAGAGTAGATCAAGGACTACCCAGGGTGAGACAGAGGTCAGACAACCCAGTAGACAACTCTCAGCAAAACTTAGAAACAGATCTGATAAAAACTTGGAAACCCTAAAATCATAGGTACTGACTTGTTTTTAGGGGGGATCGTACTTTTTGGGCTGAAAGGTGCACTCTGGACTCGAAATCACACTTTTTGGGCTAAAAAGTGTGGTTTCTTCTCCTTGATTCTCTATATGCAAATCCTGGAAAGAACTGCCGCCTCTGTCGTAGCTGGTTCTTGTGACCTATGGAAAAGACTAGAAAACTTGTGGAAGTAAAAAATTTAACAAATCTAGGGTTAAAAAGCTAGGAAACATTAAGAGACTGAAAAGAGAATAAACACAAAGCTAAAAATTAAAGGTCACCCAGGTTTTTGTATTTGAAGTATAAAACCCAACGGAGTCGCCAATTTTGTATTGGCAACAATCAAAAATCCCCAGCGGAGTCGCCAATTTTGTTGTAGTGTTTTCTTCTCAAAGATGTAAGAAAAGAACCCACTTAAGACCGTGGATGAAAAACAGTCTCAAGAATATAATTGGCTACGAAACATTGTATATCTACAACAACTGATAGAAACAAAACCTTCCAAAGTCCTAATCTATGATATAATCATAGTTAAACAACAAAAAGAAATAGGGATAACTCCAATCATCCAATGGAAACTAGATATACAATGAATATATTTAATTATAACACCTATGAAGGGAACAAATAAATGTTACCAGTCCCCCTCTATGGGATTGGTTCTTGGCTATCCTCAAACATCTTTAGCTTGTGTAGAGCCTCTCTCCCATATAATGTGTAAACCCAGCAAATAAAAATGTTTGAGCTCAATGAGAACTCAGATAGAAGAAAATTGGTGGTGGACAGTGAAAAAAATCAGAGTTACAACAGTGAGTGCAACAATGAAAATAATCAAAAGTGAACAATGAATGGAAAACCTTTCTATTTATAACAAAATATTGAATTATCCTTGAATAATGAGCAATAATAAAATATTATTAACCCCATTCTTGGAATAACCACTTGGAATATTTTATTGTATTTGGTTAGGAGGGAAAAAGTATTTAAACTTTTATTTAGAAAGAATAAATAAACAAATGATTTATTTATCATCTAAAGAAATTGGTTAAGGAATAATAAACAAATAATGATTTATTTAATTATTCCTAAGGGATTTAGTCAAATTTGATAAGGAATAATAATTAATTAGTGACAATTAATTATTCCTAGAGAAAAATAAGATAATTAATAATTTATTTATTCACTTTTCATAATTGGGTCAAATATGACAA
>APFE031592843.1:0-14620 GCA_000404065.3 Pinus taeda | reverse complement strand
AAAAACTAAAAATATAACATTATCATTCACTTCTACACATTCATGCACTTTGTCGGCATCTTCAGCAACTTTTCTTCAAAAAGACATAACTTCTTCATCCAAAAGCCATTTTCAGAGTTGTTTTTTTAATCAGCCTAATGTTTCGAGATCTGTCTATTGGAACATTTAGTTTCAGCATCTACAACTTTAGTTTCTGTTAAAATTGAAAGTCCATGCCAATTTATTCTTGACAACGCCAACTACTTCCAATGGTGGTCCTACATTGTGGATTTACTTAGAAGTAACGGTCTTTACTTAATAGCCTCGGGCCAAGAAACTAAACCTAAAGATGAAGATAAGGTAGCCAAATGGGAAAATAGGCAATATCAAGCACATGGGGTGATATGGATGTCTATTTCTCTAGACCTTAGATTCCATATCGTAGAACTTGATACCCCTAATGAAGCAATGAAACAACTCACTACAGTTTTTGGAATTAAAAATGAAATTAGAGCCAATCAACTCAAAAATGAGTTGCTTACGTTGGACCCCAATAACTTTTCTTCCATTGAAGATTTTTTGTCCAAGTTCAAGACCCTTAGAATTTTCTTGGAAGGTGTTAAGGTTAAGAAAGAATATGGTAGCCTTATCTATTCCATTATTACTAAGTTGGGACCAACCTACTCTGTGTTTGTTTCCACCTTCTATTCTACTAGAGAAGCCTTTATTTCTCAAGGACAAGACTACAAGTCCCCCTCTGTTGATGCCTTTTGTGATTCTTTAATAAGAGAACAAGAAAAAATATTGCATCTTGGTCTTCTTAATTGTGGAAGCTCCTCTAAGAAAGCCTTAGTCACCCAACAATAACCAATTTCAAAGAATCCTAAGAAGCAGTATCCTAAAAAGAATGGTCCTAAACCAAACAAGGGTCATAAGCAATTTTAGTCTTAAAATGAAAAATCATTTCAAAAAAATGATAAGGCAAATAAAAACAAAGGGAAGAAGACTGATAGACATTGCCAATTTTGTAATAGAGATGGCCACTTAGAATCCAAATGCTTTAAGAAGATGGAAGCCTTGGAAGTAGCAATGAAGAAGCATAACATCCATTTTGATCACTCTTCAACTTCAACTTCATCTTCAGGAATACCACTTTCTACATGTGGTTGTCAAACATCTCGGTCTGGTTATGCACTAAATGTGTCTTCTTCTTCTCATTCTCATGAGTGGCTCATTGATTTTGGAGCTTCTTATCACATGGCCAAAAAAAAAGCCATGTTTTCTTCTTTAAATCATTGTAATACCAAAAATATATATGTTGGTGATGATAGATCTCTTAGTGTTATAGGGATTGGAACTGTTCATCTAGACAATGGTCAATTTAATTATGTATTATGTGCTCCAACCTTATCCTATAACCTTCTATCTGTATAATAGATAACTCATTTAGGTGAAGGTAAAACTGTTGAATTTTCACCTCACAATGTTGTAATTAAGGACCTAAGAGATCCTAAACATATTTTAGCTACTGTCATTGCTGATGATTCTACAATATTGTATAAGTTTAACAAATTTGGGTCATCAACTCTTCCCTCAATATTTGTTGCTCATAATGATGAAGTGAGCAAACTTTGGCATGAGCGATTTGGTCACTTAAACTATCACTCCCTTTAATATCTATGTAAAGAAAATATGGCGACAGGTCTTCCTATAGTATCTTGCAGAGATGGTGTTTGTTCCAGATGTGTACTCAGAAAACATCATTGAGATAGTTTCAAAAAACGTGCCTCTTGGCACGCCTTAGCCCCTTTACAACTTCTGCATAGTGATTTATGTGGTCCACTTCCAGTTGTTCCATTCTCTAGCTACAAGTATTTCTTAACTTTCATTGATGATTTCTCCAGACGCACTTGGGTACACTTCTTAAAATTCAAGAGTGTAGTATTTAACATGTTCTTGGCCTTTAAGGCCTTTGTTGAAAAGCAATCTGGACATCAAATTCTTAAGCTAAGATCTGATAATGGTAGAGAATATGTTAACAACAAATTCATCAAATTTTTCATTGAGCATGGAATTCAAATGCAAAATATTGTTCCATATAATCCACAACAAAATGGTGTAACTGAAAGGAAGAATCGCACCTTAAAGGAAATGGCTAATTGTGTGCTTCAATCTATAGGACTTACTCTTAATTTTTGGGAAGAAGAAATTAACTGTGCAAATTACATAGTAAATCACACTCCTACTAAGGTTTTAAGGAATATCACTCCAGAAGAAGCATGGAGCTCAATTCAACCAAATGTAAGTCACTTTCGTGTTTTTGGAAGTGAAGCATGGGCCCATATTCCAGATGAGAAACATAAAGCTTTAGAACCTAAGAGTGAAAAATGTATGTTTTTGGATATTCTGAAGTTGTCAAAGAATATAGACTTATTCCACTTAAGTCCAAAAATGTTATCATTAGAAGAGATGTAAAGTTTGTTGAAAATATATCGGCCTACGAGCCTATTTTGGCGGATGTACCACCTCTCTCTATCCCTTCTACTTCTGAAAATATTTCTTTTTCAAATGATGACAGCGAGGATGATAATCCTCCCTCACCTTCTCGGCATCCTCCTTCAGCTCCTCAACTTCCAAAATGGATCCGCACTACTCAAGATGCAGTAGGTGCTCTTACAGGTGATCCTACAAATCAGCGTCGCACTCGTTCTCAGTTTGATAGAGCCTCTTCTTTACTGGCTCAAGCCCTAGAGAATTATGATCCTGACACCTTTGCAGAAGCTTCAGGCCATCTAGATTGGGATGGAGCTATGAATGAATAATATCATTCATTATTGGCAAATCATACATGGGATCTTGTTCCTCTTCCAAAGGGACGAAAACTTGTTAGATGCAGATGGGTTTACAGAACCAAGTATGGGCCAGATGGAAAAGTTGATAAACATAAAGCTCATCTTGTTGCTAAGGGTTTTTCACAAGTTGAAGGCATTGACTATATTTAAATCTTCTCCCTTGTTGCAAAAATGAACTCTATCCGCCTTGTTCTTTCCCTTGATGCCTCTTTCAAAAGGGAAGTCCATCAGATGGATGTTAAATCTGCCTTTTTGCATGGGGATTTGCATGAAGAAATCTATATAGAACAACCTCCTAGCTTTATACAACGAGACTCCAGCCTTGTATATCGACTTAAGAAATCCCTTTATAGTCTCAAGCAAGCCCCTTAGGCTCGGTATGCCAAAATGGATATCTTACTTTTAGATACTAGATTGTCTAGGTGTCATTCTCACAATACTGTCTACACCAAAAAAATGAGTAAGTCTCTTATAATTCGTGTTATTTATGTTGATGATATTATCCTTATTCGTAGTGATCCTAACCTTATAAAACATGTGAAGTCCAACTTTAAAAGGCAGTTTGAAATGACAGGCTTAGGACACTTGCATTATTTTCTTGGTCTTCAAGTCTTACAATCCAAGGAAGGTATTTCCCTTTCCTAATCCAAGTATGCCAATGATCTTCTACACCACTTTCACATGGAAGACTATAAGCTAGCCCCTTCTCCCTTTTAGTATGGAGCTAGACTTTTATTCACTTGTACTTCCCCTAAAGTTGATGCTACCTTATATCGTCAACTTCTAGGAAAAATTTTGTATTTGACCCATACTCATCCTGACCTTTCCTTCGTTGTTGGCCTTATTGCGCAGTTTATGAAAAACCCACATGAAAGTCATT
Source organism: Pinus taeda (assembly GCA_000404065.3). Classification (NCBI taxonomy): domain Eukaryota; kingdom Viridiplantae; phylum Streptophyta; class Pinopsida; order Pinales; family Pinaceae; genus Pinus; species Pinus taeda. Next base: position 10,909 of record APFE031592843.1, on the reverse strand, counting down.
GGAAAGAAGCTAAAAGAATACTTCATTATGTTCGAGATACAATTCAATTTGGGATTCATTATAGTACAAAAGCATCTCCTCTATTGGTTAGTTTCATTGATTCCGATTGGGCTGGTAACCCTGATGATCGGAAGTCTACTACAGGTAATGTCTTCACTCTTGGTTTTGGACCTATTACATGGGTTTGAAAGAAACAAAGTGACATTTCTCTTTCTTCAACAGAAGCAGAGTATCATGGTGCTGTGGAAGCTAGTAAGGAAGCCCTGTGGCTTCGTCATAGAGTTTGGCTCTCAACACTAGCATCCAAATACACTTTGGTGTGATAATCAAAGTGCCATTCAACTATGTAAAGATCCAGTCCAACATCAGTGCAGCAAACACATTGAACTACACATGCACTTCATTAGAAAGCTCATTCATGACCATGTTCTTGAAGTTTAATAGTGTTCAACTGATGATCAAGTTGCAGACATCTTTATAAAGGCTCTCACAGAGGCCAAGTTTACTAAACTTCGATTTATGGTTGGATTTCAGGAAGTTGTCACTAAGGGGGGATAGGCTCTAATGCCTTCTTCCTTCTCCTATTGTGTCATATTTGTACATCTTTCAACCATATCCCAAGTTGTTCTTAAGGGGAGATGTTAGGATATTCTGACACATAGGAAATAGTTAAGTATAACTTGGTCTAGTGTAGACTTAGGTAAAGTGTGTCTCTTTACTATGTACATTTGTAACTTACAATCCAACGGTCACGATATGTTCTAGACATGAAGTGATCCAATGGTTCATTCTCTCCTTGGTATTACCAACACTTGATCCATGTCTTAACACCCGATTGGTCCATGATCTCTATTTAAAGAGAATGGAGGGTCATTTGTAGGGTGACCATTCATGAGAGAAGCTTATATAAATTTTCATTCTTTTATTAATAAATTTCCTGAAGTGGCTGCATTGGCTCAAGCCATGGACTGTTTCCCTCTTTGAGGGTTTTAACCAGGTCAAGAATACTAGTGTATTGATCTATGATCTATTTGTGAGAGGTGTCCTTTAGTGTTCTATCTGAGGAACTTACCCTATAAATTCCTACACACATGGATCAATGGATTGGTGCCACATGGCCCAGTCTGTCACAATTTGTGGATTGAACCCCCAACCAGGGGCTTTATAACCAACACGCCCAAGCATTGAGCCATAGGTTGGCTTTGTTGTATGGTTTACAGTGCCAATTCCTTTTGAGTTGCAGGAGAGTGTTTTTTACTTTTTGAGGCCATTTGGAGACCTTTTTGAGTGTGGGAAGACCCTAAACATGGACTTTAAGGCCCTTTGAATGCACTGGTAGCATTATTTTGATGATTTGGAGCTTAGATTTTGATGTACGAGCATTTTAACATTTTTAATAAAGAGTTCTCCCTACTGAAGACTGAGCTTGGAGATGTAGGCTTGAAGATAGCCAAACTCCATTATCAACGTACTGGTGTCATTTTCACTTGTGTGGATTATTTTTAATGTTTATTTGATGCAATTTCCTTCCAAGTTTCCTATGTTAGTTAAATTGAGCTCTTTTTAATGGTGTTTTTAAATACATGCAAACACTTTTAAAAACATTTAATGAACCAGTATCAATTTCTATTAGGATTTCAAATTAGGTCGTATCATAGCAGTTATTGAAAGTTTGGTTTAAGTGTGCATGATCACCAAGAGCAAGTCAAGACATGGTGAAGGAGATCCAAAAGTTGGCTTGAGAAGAAGGACAACTCGAGGAGAAGAGATGGATGAAGAAGGAAGAGGTGATCATCCTTTCGGATCTAATGCAGATTTGTGGATGGTTGAGGTGATGTACCATGAATTCAAAAATTTAGAAGAGGAAGACAAACCCAAAGATGAGGAAGTCGAGGCATCACATTATGAAAATCCTAAAGATGAAGGACCATCTGATTCAAGTAAAAAGATAGAAATTGATGATGATAAAAAATATCCTTTCTATTCTCTTTTTGGTGGTTAACCTGAATCATCTTCTCCAAAACCTTTGCTTAAATTGGATGTCAAATTTGACTTACCCATGTATAATGGTGAAATCAAAGTTGACGAACTTGATAACTAGATTACAAAAATGGAGTGTATTGTAGTGTGCAACAAATTTCTAATGATGTGGTCACGATTCGATTAGCTTTGCTTCATCTAGAAGGCACAACACTCATCTGGTGGTAGAGTAAGTTACAAAATAGGACTCAACAGATTGGTAAGATTTTTCCATCATGGCACGATTTTGTTTCTACATATAGAAAGCAATTCTATGCGTTGGGATATAAGGAGAAGGCCTTAATAGAATGGAAAAGTCTTAAAGTTAAGAAAGGATAATAACTGCAGGAATATAGAGATGGATTTCACAAGAAGGCGTTAATGCTTGATATTCCCTTACATACAAAAGAAACTCTAATAAAATATATAGGAGGAATACTTGAATATCTTTGTAATATTGTATTCACCTTTAGTCTTACTAACTTGGATGAAGTGGTTTTTCAAGCAACTTACATTGAAGCAGGAAAATATAGAGTTGGTGTATCATCAGAATCAACGTCCAGAAAAGAGGGCAAATGCAAGGGAAAATCCGAGAGGACAAATTCCATTAAGATGGAAGAGGATAATCTTTCTTGCAAGCATTGCAAGAAGGAAGGGTATAACGAAGAACATTGTTGGAAACTACACCCTGATAAGCGACCAAAGTGGTCTAAAGGAAAGAAGGGTAAGAAAAAATTTGCAGCAACAATAGCACCAATAGATTTGGGTTCAAAATCAGGCGATGAGGCTCAAATTACAGTAGGTTTGGAAGGTAAATCTGATGATGGTATTGATTTTGATAATTCTTATGATAAGAAGAGATGCAAGTTATTTCACGTAAGGGTGATTATGAAGAAAACTAAGATCAACACTTTGATTGATAGTGGATCTCAAGTTAATTTAATTTCCTCAGAAATGGTTAATCAGTTGGAGTTCAAAACTAAAATGCATCATAAAATGTATACGTTGAATTGGATGAGTAAAATTCATAAGTTGCAAGTAACTAAGCATTGTGTGTTACAATTTGCAATTACATCTCAATTTTTGGATAAGGTAACATATGATGCAGTACCACTAGATGCATGTGGAATGGTCTTAAGTAGCCCTTATTTGTACGATCAAAAGGAAACATTCTACATTGAACAAAATTAGTATCACTTGTTTAAAAGGGGATTGAATATATTGTGTGTTCTCATCCTATAAAGGCAAATAAATATTTTCAAACATTAGAACAATCAAAGAGGGCAACTTATGCAAGTAAAACTATGTCTGTACCATTAAAGACACTTAAGCATAAAACAACTAAAACAAATCATAAAAATGTGCTTAAGGAATAAAAAAATGTACAGCAAGTATCTTTGCATGATAATTTGAGTTATGTTCTAGTTATGAAGTGTCATTAGGGTATAGTTTCATTTATGTCAGTATGTTCAAAGTTGTTACCCAACTTGTTTATATTCAATAATATGTGGTTGATAAAAAAAAAACATGGATGTATATATGGATGGAAAATGGAACAATGTGTTGTACAATTTTATTTTGTACTGATGATTGTGTGAATGGGTAACATGTACAGATTTAGAACAAGTTGGCCCAAAGATATCGGGCAGGTGGACAGACATTGTCTTCACTTTCAAAATGAGTATACGACCTTCGGATGGAAAATGGAACAATGAGCTTTTCAATTTCTATGTTGTACTGATGATTGTGTGGATGAGTAACATGTACAAATTCAGAACAGGTTGGCCCAAGGATACTAGGTAGGTGGACAAACATTTTCTTCACTTTCAAAGAGTAGACAACCTTTTGGTGGTCCAAAAGGTCTTAGTGGGGAGGAGTGATCCGTAGGATCCAAAAGATGCTCAAAGTTTCAAAAAATGCTTAAAAATAAAAGTTGTCAGATGTTTTTCAAACCATCTCCATGGCGTATATTTCATCATTCTGAATCCAACACAACTTGAATGAGTGAAAAAGGATATTGTATTACGAAGTTACAGCTAGTCAAAGTTCAAGTCCAACCAGGGCAAAAAACGTCATGGGTCAAACTCAAAGTTAACACTCAAGGTTCCGAAAGTCAATGGTTAACTCATCCAGACAAGTGGTCAATGGAAGACAAGTGGTGCATCTAGAACTTGACGAGTGTCACAACTGTGTGATTGGTAACACATGGACCAATGGATTGGTTTCATGTGGCCGAATCCATGAAGGCCATATGGCCTTGTCCTATCGGCCAAATGTATGGATCAAGGACTGAACTTGGAGGGATTCTATTCGCTGACCTGCAACTGACAAACTGCATGCCTCACTGTCATACCATACAACTAGCTCTTGATAATTATATGGCGTCGTATTTATTTAAAGTGTATATGTTGTAATTTTGGTATAAAAGTAAAGGCAGAGCCCGTCATGGTTGGCGGCTTCGCCCTATATGTCAACCAAGATAACATTATCTACCATACATATATATCCTCCACTCTATGGATAAGGCCTAGGGCCATAAAATTTAATATATACAATGTATTGTGGTATGGTGTGAGGTAGTGGGTCTATTGACCCTGCCACCATAACCTTTAATTTTTGTAATAATGTTACATATATTATGTAAACTCCCTGCCGAATATCAAAACAAATCACACAATTTATGGATCAAACTCCCAACCAGGGGCTTTTTAACCAACACACCCAAGCATTGGGCCATAGGTTGGTTTTTCTGTATGATTTATAGTGCCAAGTCCTATTGAGTTGCAACAGAGAGTGTTTTTTGTTTTTTGAGACCATTTGGAGACCTTTTTTAGCGTGGGAAGAACTTATTCAAGCATTTTGAGTCTTTTTTAAAGCACTGGTAGCATTGTTTTGACGAGATGGAGCTTATATTTTTATGTATAAGCATTTGAGCATTTTTAATAAAGAGGCATCCCCGTTGAGGATTGAGTTCGGAGATGTAAGCTTGAAGATAGTCAAACTTCGTTATCAACATGTTGGTGTCATTTTATCTTGTGTGTATTGTTGTTAATGTTTATTTGTTGCAATTTTCTTTGAAGTTTCCTATGCTAGTTAAATTGATCTCTTTTTAATGGTGATTTTAAATACACGCAAACAATCCTAAAAAAATTAATGAACTAGTATCAATTTTGATCAGGATTTCAGATGAGTGAAAATAATAGATAGTGAATCATGGACAACAAATAAATAAAAAAAATAAAATGAACTAAATTCATAAATAAGAATTCTATTTTGAATAATGTAACCACTATTAATATTATCGTCTACTACTCAAATATGTTGTAAAGAATATTTATAAACCATCTAAATAACCATGCATAAAAGTGATGTTCAGAAACAAGTTGCAGAGATAATCAAATACATGAACAATAATGGTAAAAGATGGAAACTGAGAACCTAGGGTGGTCCCTAACATAAGGAAGCTCAAAACTCTTAAGAAAAAACCAAACTAAAGACTGAAATTAAATATTAATTCCATTAACTGAAGAATTGCTTGTACATGGAAAAAGTTACAGAACTTGAAGTCTAAAATTATCCTAATGCTCTATGTTGTTATTATCCCACTCCTACTTATTCTATTGGGTTAATCAAGCCTTCTATTTAAACAAAATGGGTAGGGAGAAACCTCTTTGAGTGGAGGATTTCTTTCCCTATAAAATCCCTAAAACGTTGGATCATGTTTCATGGGTCACCACACAGAAATGAGAATGATTATTTATTATCCTTAGACATCTGAGTTGGAAGAATTTTGTAGCAGGGAGTAGGCCCCATGAATATCTTTGAATGGATCTTTCACAAAATATATGAAAGATCCCTTTAATATCCTACATAATAGTCATGTTAAACAAATAAAGCATGAAAAATCTCCTTGACCCTCCTAAGAACTCATTAATCTAAGAAAGTGTTATTAAGTGCAAAAAGGAAAGTTTAATGCAACTTTTCTATGCCTAGGAATAGTTAGTGGGCCTGTACCCCATACTGGAAGTGTTTCTCACCCTTTGAGCAACTTACTCTTACTTCCCCCTCTTTTCTTCCTCATACATTTCTTTGATAACTTGTTTGACAATCCATGTTGAGTTAGAGGTGGTTGTGTCTACTAGGTAGAAACCTATGCTTTCTTCAATGTAGTGCCTTTCCCTAGACTCTTGTTCCTAAATTTGATATTCTTGGAGCCCTAGTAGAAGGGGTGGATTGGACCTAATCCCAATCCATTAGACTCCAAGCTTCTAAATAATCCTCTTATACAAAGGAGCCTTGGCAAGTGCAACTTGTAATCCTTCAGGAGAATGGTATTCTCTAATTTTCATCTTGTGGGGTAGTGCTTTCCATCTCCTTTTGAAATATTGTGAGATTTCTTCTCTAACAATCCAAAAGTATTTTCAAAGTGGAGGATGGAATCCATTTTCCTCTACTTGTAAGCTTCCACTACTTTCAGATCCTTTGCCAGGATTGCATGAGTGGAGGTGAGGATGGTTGGATTCAGGTGTTCAAGTCTAATCCACAGTGGCTCTTTCAAATCTCCATCCATGGTATTTTTTAATTCTTCAACCTTGATCTCCTCATGCCTCGACCAAGATGTTAGGCTAATAGCTATGCATCTCTTAGGTATGGGTTTGCATCCCATATGGTCAAATATGTGAGCAAAAGGTTGTGAAGGTAAAATTCAACAACCTTGGCTTTGTCATCCATAATGCATTGTAGGAAAAATTTAATGAATTCCTTGGTCTCCTATAGAGAGATGGTTCCTTTGTGTGCAATCATGTTTATCTAAAATAAACACCATTTCTCTTTTAGGAATAATGAGTAATCCTTTGAAGGTTTTTTGCAATTGTTTTCCTCTAAAGAGAGGTAGCCATGGTGCCTAGAGTTGTTTCTAAGGTTCCAACCTGAATGTCCATTTAATGTAAAAATCCTTATGTCTGTTGTAACTATATTTCCACCTACTTATTTTCTTTCTCAAGTTATTCCCTCTTGTTTTCTTCATTCATCCTTAGGAGATCCATTTCTTCTATCATCCTCTTCATCTCATCCTCCATTTTGGTAATACTAGTTATACCTTTATATTGGGTGATCCTCTTCCATCTGTGAGTCTCTACTTTTTCTTTCTCCATATTAAGTAATAAATATGGTACTAAGTGCTTGAGAAGAATTCTTCTTGATGTCCCTACAACAGGCCAAGAGAAAAATGAAGAATGTCTCCTTGGGGCTGGTTGCCTAGTTTCTCTTTCAGTTTCCTATAAATTTTCAAGTTGTTCTTGTAGCATGGAAGCCTATTCCTATAGGTGGGAAGCTTGTACCTGTATATGGGTAACCTAATCTTGTGATTGTATTTGCAGCCCTATTTCCTCAAGAGGTGCTTACATTTATTTTTTGTGTACATCTGGGGCCTATAATTTCTTCTTCTTTACATCATGTAGCCCTTACTTTTCTAGACAGGGGTTCTCCTCAATAGTGATAGGGGTAGGAGAAGGTGGATTTGACTTACCACTATATCGTATCCCAATTACTTTCTGCTTAAATAGCATGTTGAGCAGGTCTAGTTGTCTTTGGATCTGTGGGAGTGTTGAGTCTTGATAATGTGGCCGCAATTTCCTTCTCTTCTTCTTCTAGGAGTTATTCTTATTATATTTGTTATACAAGGTGTTAGACTCCGTCTCATGTCAGAGATTGATTCTTCTTCAAAACAGGGTTTTGAAGAAGAAATCATTTAAATGTTGCTTTTTAGATTATGTAATTTATTCTTCAGCGCTTCAAAAGGCGGCAGCAACTTCAAAGCTCCTATCCCTGCACAAGCACAATTCAGAATATCATCAGCAATCAGAGGCAAAAAGCTATTTGGAGAAAGTCTCACTGGAAATCCCAAACAAATTACATTGCCACAGCGATTGAATTAGATGATTGTATTAGCACTGGGAATGCCCTGTTGTTCATTTATCAGAGGAATATGATCCGAGGTGATTGGTTTTACTTTGATAATGGATAATGCCCTCAAATGTCAGTTCTTGTTTTCGTATTCTGCACCAAGTTCTAGAAGGACATGTTGGTGCTTACTGGATAGGCAGTGCTCTATTGAAGAGAATTACTGAACCTGGTTTCCATTTGAAGATGCCTGTTTTGACTCAGTATGAGCCAACTCAAGCGACCATCCAGACAAATGAGTTTTGCAGCACGCGCACTTTGCCGGATGTGTACATTGACAAGTTTGATCAGATTGACGAGAACATGAATCCTAGTTTGCTCATTATGAGGAAAGAATATGCACGGCATATAGCTGGGGCCCTTCAGCAAGAGGAAGCACAGGTGTGGGCTCTTTTATATTACAACTCTGTTCACGGACTCAGCTTCAACACTTTCATGGGAAATTTAGCAGTTGGACGTGGACCAAGTATATTGCTGGTCGAGGACAAAGAAGGGTACATCTATGGAGGTTATGCTTCTCAGCCATGGGAAAGACACAGCAACTTCTATGGTGACATGAAGTCCTTTCTTTCAGTCTATCTCCAAAGGCAACCTTATATCGACCTACAGGGGCTAATGGCAATATGCAGTGGTGTGCTATGAATTTCATGTCAGCGAGTGTTCCTAATGGTCTTGGTTTTGGTGAGCAAGTAAAACATTTCGAACTCTTTTTGTCGGAATCGTTTGACTGGGGTTATTCATTTGAGTCTGTTACATATAAAGGTCCCCGCTTGACCAAAACGGCAACCTTTTTCCCTGAAGTCAAAGAATGCTGGGGAGTAGTTGTTAAAGGAAATGATCAGGAAACTCTAAATGCTGTGAAAGGCACAGTGCTGGAGCGATTCAAAGAAGATCGTAATTTGTTGAATATGATGGGGATTGCAAATTCAAGTGATCAGTAGACTGGATTATGCAGCAATTCAGTAGTGCAAAGATTGTGAGAAGGCTTCTCCAGGTGGCATATTTGATTGTGACATTTATGATTTCACTTATTTCAATCTACAGAGGCGCTATGATGAGATACACAATGTGCAAAAGGGTCGAGAGGAACTCTCACCCATTGACCAAAATCTTGAAAAGGAGCATGAAGGAAAAACTAAAGTCAAGAACATTCCAGGTTGTGGAGCTTGGGAAATACGAGATTGATACGGTATTATTCGCCATATCCTGAAGAATATTCAAATATAGACAAGCTATATATTTGTGAATTTTGCTTGAGATATATGAAGAAAAGAATAACATATAAGCACCACATGATGAAATATTGCTATAGACACCCACCAGGTAATGAGATATACAGGACTGTTGTTGCTAAGCAATCTTCAGTTCCATATGATAATAAACAAAATGGTGAATCAACCAGCGGACAGAGTACACTGTCTGAAAAGGGAGGGAGCCTGCAAACCCTTTCAGTGTTTGAAATGGATGGTCAAAAGAGTAAATTGTATAGTCAGAGCTTTCCTGCAAAACTTTTCCTTGACCACAAGACGCTTTACTATGATGTAGACTCTTTCCTGTTTTACATATTAACAGAGCTGGATAATTATGGACATCAAATAGTTGGATACTTTTCCAAGGAAAAATATTCCGTAGAGTCTTACAATTTGGCGTGTATTTTGACTCTTCCACCATTGCAGCGAAAAGGCTATGGGTGATTTCTCATAACACTTGGTTAGCTTTAGAAGTTATTGGAGCAGAGTTCCCCTGGAAGTCCTCCGCGACCATGGAGGAAATTTATCTATTAAGGATTTATGTTCCATGACTGCCATTCGCAGTGATGACATTATCAACACTTTGCAGTCGCTGAACTTGATTGGGTACTACAAGGGACAATACATTATCTCTATTTCAGCGACGGTGATTGAGGAACATATGAAGAGCACTTCAAAAAACAAAGTAGTCTATTGATCCTTCAAAGCTTCATTGGACTCCACTTAGCCACCCATTAACAAGGAAAACGAGATAACACCTCTAACATATTGAATCGCGGGAGCTAAATACACCAAGGCCATGAAACTTGTAATTCACATCCGAAATTGAGTTGTTTAGAGACACATGTTATAGCAGAAAAACAGGAACCGATGATCTATTTTTTTTTACTGCAGTTGCAAAGGGGCAGGGAACAAGATTCGATCGTCTATATTTGTCTTCAGCAATGGCAATTGACACCTGTAATGACACCTATTCACCAGTTTCAACAGATTCCAGTGGAAAGGCTAACTGACTCGAATTGCGATTTCGCTGATATGCATGAAATCACGGAAGATGACTCCAACAGATACAGAAATCAAATTATGATATGCGCGCATTTGATTGTGTGGATATTCAATTCATTTAAAGAGCACATGTGGCAGTTTAACCCATATTTTAGCATCAAATATTGGGACCTCTTCTGTAAAGCGGCATTCAAAAGATCGATTGCCTATTTTTGTCTTTAGCTAGTCTAGTCTACGCTCTAGGATTAGTTTTAGTTTTCAAAGGTCATGAGAAGTCCTTGAGCTGAAATAATGGGAGGTTTTTCTATCTTAGAGCAGATCAAAGATTCTTTTCTATCTTCATGGCTGCAGGTGAAACAACGCCCCTGTTTTGGGGTCGATTTGTTTTTTCCTTAGCAGCATTTTTATTTATTGTATTAAAAAAATCATTAGAGAAGGAGTTAGTGAGGGGAGAGTTTCTGAGTGCTGAGTGCTGGAACAGAGCTTTCATTGTACAGTTTTTGGCAGAGAATTTAATGGAATTTCACATCTCTGTTTGCTGAGATTCATGTGGTATGTTGATTTAGCATAAGTTTTCCCTTTGTCTCATATGTAAACTGTTATGTTTCATTCACCTCATGATCATATCTAATTGAGCAAATGAAGTGTTTAGGTAGGAATTCATAGTATTGTAT
>APFE031592834.1:0-15581 GCA_000404065.3 Pinus taeda | reverse complement strand
GAGTCACAATATAAACCAGCCGACCTAACAATAATAATATAAAGCCACAAAAATAACAATAAAGGGATTCTATGGGGCACATTAATAACAATATGGGGGCAATAGTGGCACAACAATATTAATAAGGGGTATAACTACAATAGTAATGGGGTAATCACTAGTATTATAGGGACCCAACAGAGACTCGGAGTCTAGATCAAGGCACTGGAGGAGTAAGTGGAGGTTTTCAGGGCCAAGGATGGGCACAAGGAGGAGGACCCGGTAGAGGTCACCGTCAAATTATCTGCTACAACTACAGATAACTGGGGCACTTTGGACAAGATTTCCATAATCCTACACACCCATCATGTCAATACTGTAGATAATTTGATCATACCATAAAATAATGCCCGGTGTTAATATATAAGATACAAGAAAAGAAAACGTAGCCTCAGTAGAATCTACAAATGATGAGGGTTGAGCCCCGGGAGAAAGATCAAAGCGTTACTGTTGTGCTGAGAAGTGGAACGATGACTGGCAATGATAAAGGTAAACAACCTAAAGAAGATGTATTGGTCCACAAATCTTCGAAGAACGAAGTTGGCTTTGATCTTAATCGCGCTAAGGAAACATTCATGGAAGCTAAGAAGAGCTTCGTTGAGGCCTCTACCTCAATAAGCCAAGACAAGATGCAATAAATCATTGCGCTAGAAGAGGTTGATCCTTCTGTACTCACTGCATTTTTGGAGACTTGCATGAAGCTGTTGCATGATAGAAAGGTTGTGGAAGGATTGTAGGAATTAATAAATAAATGCGCCAGTAAAGAAAAGGCCCTTGGTGAACACAATGTGGTTAGAAATATTGGTAAGCATAAGGCATGAAAAGGGTGAGAGATGCGGCTAATAGCGCAAATAGGTGATTATGAAATGGCCCAAGTCATCTTGGATCCAGGGTCTAATGTGAATGTTCTGCGAAAACAAACATGGGAAAGGTTGGGGAGACCTGCACTGCAGTGGTCTCTGATTCATCTCACGATGATGAACCAACAGAAAATCATCCGCATGGGATGGTTATATGGACTTTGAAGTTATAGAAATTATCGATAACAATAAACCTTACCCCGCACTAATAGGAATCGACTGGGCTATTGATATGAATGGGATCATTAATTTGAAGAAAAGGACAATGTCGTTTGAAAGAAAATCTCTTTGGGTTATCGTGCTACTGGATCCTGCATATGGAGCGTGCTATACCGAACTAGTCTATGACTATGAAGAAAGTGACAATGAGCTAGATCAAATCTACAATATAACAACGCGAGATTAGGACTAGATCAATCCAACAACATATCGATGAATTACATGGGATAAAGAGAGTTCTTTCACCTCTGATTTAGATGAGGAATTAGTGCATTGGTAGAATCACTTACATGAAGTTTCTACATTACGATGCAATATGATGAAAACGTCATTGCACTGTGTTCTGTCGGAGGTAAGAAAGCTACCTTATTATGATGGTTTAACTGACGTAGATATGTTTTTAGATGACTTTGAGCGTGAATTCCCTGAGGACCACCACTTTAAAGCATTGGAGTTGGCATTGTGCGCTACACCTACACGATGGTGGGGTATACATAAGGATAGTTTTGCTAGATGGTGAGATTACAGAATAATGATGAAGCTGCGGTTTGGGAATTCTAATACCAGAATTACTGGGAAGTATAATGGAAAGGATGATCCATGTGATCACCTGGCCAAATGGACTAAGGCATGGGGGAAAAAATTGCAGCCAAAATGGGTACACGTATTTTGTCATACATTAAACCAGTTACCTTCAGAACACTGAAGAAACCTATAGAATGGACCCAACCGGACTAGAGCACCCAGTTGTGCCACACATTGGATTGCTATAATGTGACCACTAAAGAGGAGGAAGACCTGAGGAATATCAATATTCCGGAGGCAGAAGGGAATCACGAAGTCAAAGGCCCACAAATAGAGAACTCTAACATCTCTGCACCTTTGAAAATGAAGCAAGTAAACATTGGCACTAAATAAGAACTGAAGTTCGTGAAAATTGGAGATTATTGGGATGGTGCTATAGTAGATAAAGTTGCTAAATTACTTCAAGAACACCAAAATATCTTCCCCACTAAGTTTTTGTATTTAAAGGGCATAATCGTTGATTTAGGCATTATGAAGATCACATTGAATTCGAATGTGAAGCCTGTTAAACACAGGCCTTATCGCCTTAACCCTAAGTATAAGGAAAAGGTTCTCTAAGAGATGGATAAAATTTTGGAGGCAAGCAACATAGAACCTATTGAAGAATCCAATTGGGTGAGCCTGATGGTGGTCCAAGAGAAGAAACAAAAGGGTGAAATAAGGATTTGTGTAGATCTATGGAGGCTTAATGATGCATGTGTTCACAATCCATTTCCAATGCCATTTTACGGACTAAGTGTTAGACAATGTTGGAGGGAAGGAGGCCTATTCCTTTACTAATGGGTTTTATTGGCATCATCAGATCAAGATTTCCCCAGAAGATAGAAGAAAAACCACCTTCTCAACAGAGTGGGGTTTCTTTTAGTACACTGCTATGCCATTTGGATTAAAGAATGCACATATGATATTTTCCTGCGTAGTCATAACATCATTCGAGGAATTCATTCATAAGTTCCTGGAGGTGTACTTTGATGAACAAATGATATTTGGCTTGGTGAAGCACCATGTAGCAAGTCTGATCCTTATGTTGGATACATGTCGCAGATACGAGATAACATTGAATTTGAAAAAAATGCATTTTTTGTTTTCCTTTTGGGATCTTTCTAGGTCATGTTGTGTGCAAGCAAGGATTGATGGTGGACCCTACAAATATTGTGGTAATTGTGAACTTGGAGGCCCCTAGGAACGTCAAGAAAGTGCACCTGACACAGGGACATACGGGATACTATAGAAAATTTGTCAAATATTATGCTCAAATAACTGCGGCCACGCAAAAACTACTAAAGAAGGATGTGACATTTTGTTGGGATGAAGACTGTAATTGCAGTTTAAATGTGTTAAGAGAAAAGATGGTAACTATGCCAATCTTGGTATTTTCTGACTGAGAAAAGGAGTTTCATGTACATATGGATGCTTCTTGCATTGCGCTGGGTGCAGTGCTAACACAAGTTGGTGAAGGAGAAATGGACCATCCTATAGCCTTCGCAAGTAGGAAGTTATCGAAGGCTGAGAAAAATTATTCAACGATTGAGCGTGAAGGGCTGACCATGGTTTACATGCTACAAAAATTTAGGCATTATCTATTAGGAGGACATTTCAAGATGTATACAGATCATTCTGCCTTACAATACTTGGTCAACAAGCCTATGTTGGGGGGGGGGAATTTTTATATGGTTGTTCTTATTTTAGGAGTATGACTTTGAAGTCATTGTGAAGCCAGGGAGGTTGAATGTTGGACTTGACCATCTGTCGCAAATTAAAATAGGTGAAGAACCTAGTAATTTGGATGAAGGGTTGCCATATGCACAACTCTTTGTGGTGTGCATAGCGAATGACCATTTTGCAGGAATTATTCACTTCTTAACTACATGGATCACGCTGGAAGGATATACAAGTCAACAAAAGAAGGAATTAGTAGTGTGCGCAGCTAACTTTTTAGTCATTGTGAGACATTTGTACAAAATGGGTGCAGATGAAATATTGTGGAGATATGTGTCAGACTTTGAGCGTGATAAAATTCTCGCTGAAGCTCATGGGGGAGCTGTGAGAGGCCATTATGCAGGCAAACCAATTGCGCAAAATATTTTTCACGCAAGTCTATGGTGGCCAACGTTGCACAAGGATTCCAAGGTATACTGTAAGGTGTGTGATGCATGTCAAAGAACTGGCAGACCATTGCGAAGGGATGAGCTACCACTACATCCTTAGGTATCTTTGTAGGAATTTGAGAAGTGGACGCTTGATTTTATTGGGCCAATTCATCCCACTGGAAAGAAAACATGTGTGTGCTATATTATCACTACGACAAAATATATAACTAGATGGGTAGAAGCACAGCGCATAAAGGATTTTACAGGGGCTATGAGAACAAAATTCTTGTTTGAATATGTCTTAATGAGGTTTGGATGCCCAAAAGTGTAGATGATTGATAGGCGTACGCACTGATTGAATGAAATGATCAGTGCATTGACCGATGAATTTCATGTCTACCGTCAGAAGAGTACATCATATCACCCACAGGAAAATAGAACTGTTGAGGCTTTTGACAACATTTTGTAGAACGTGCTGAAAAATATTTGTAAAGTGCAACAAAATGATTGGGATGTACACATACCTATAGTGCTATGGGCTTATATGACTACTTGTAAGAATCTGACATGACAAATGTTGTTCAGATTAGTATATGGGGTCAAAGTCGTAATGCCAATGGAATACATTGTGCCTAGTCTACGCATAGAAACTTTAACGAACATGGTGGATCATGGGGCCCTGGAAGAATAGCTCGCATAGCTCATGGAGCTCAAAGAAGACCGATTTTTGGTAGGATGACGTCAACAAGTACAGAAGGAATGCAAAAATTCATGGCATGAACGCCATATCAAGTTTCACACATTCAAGGTAAACGATCTTGTATTGTTATATGATAGTATACTAAATTTCTGGGTAAATTCCAGATGCATTGGTTAGGGCCATATATTGTCAAGGAAATTATAGATGGTGGCACAGTTCAGCTCGCGAAGTTAAATTGGGAACCCTTCCAAGGAAAAGAAAATGGGAGCAGGTTGAAGCCGTATACGAGGATCCTGTGCATTGACTATATGAAAGTAGGATAATCTTAGTGCTCCCAAAAGTTGCAAGGGAGCGTGTGACTATAAACTACACTTCCTGGTTTAGAGAACAAGGTAGTGACCCAACTGTGCGAAGATTGAAGAGGATGCAACAAATAAAGTTGCGCTCATGAAGATGCACCATGGGGGTAGGTACTGTGTAGCCTAGCAGGAAAATGACCGTTGGAGTTACTATTCATGATTTGACAGCTAGAAAGCGATTAAGAGGAGCGGGGTGGTGGCAATTTAGGCAAAAATATTTGAAGATCTACTACAAAAACAACATTTATCATCTGAATGTGGGGGGAACAGTTGGATTTTAATTCAAATTCCCCTATAAATTATGCGTGTTGGTCCAACTAGAACACTTTGCGCTCTAAGTGTTGCAGCCTTTTGTTGTCTGGCGCATATGACTCAAGCATCTTGGGAAGGTTTTTGTCTCTCCTGAACTGTTCTTCAGCACCCCAAGAGTTATTTATGGAAATAATGACAAACACTAACCCCGTCGAAGCCATGAGTTCAAAAGCGGTTGTCTTTGACATGCTAGGACCGGAAGTGTCTAGTATGGAGGATATGCTTTCTGTGTCCATGGTGGGGAGGTCGCTTAGGCTGAAAAAAACTATGGTTAAAGAAACAAATAATGCTATTAAAGAAAAGAAACCAGCCATAAAGGAAAAATCGAAGAAGCTAGTATCAGTGCGTGTGTCACCGAGGAAGTATGATGAGACAAATGCAAAGTAGAGAAAGGATAAGTACCCTGAAAAAGTAGTGGACCTAGAAGAGGAAGAATTCCAGGGTATCGAGGATGTTGATGCTGGAGCAGTGGAGCTTATGAAGAGGTTGCCTAATTACATCCCTCCACGGAAGGGAAAAACTAAAGTCACAAAGGATCCTGATATAGGGAAATTTTTAGTTTCGACACCTTTGCTACCTAAGTAGGTTGTGTTTGAGGGTCCTAGGCTGGTGCACATTCTGTTGCTTAAAATGGAATATTGGGACCTCGCGAACCATACAAAGTTTCTGCAGTTGGTGAATCACAATTATATGTTGAAAATATACTATGATGACACGGGGGTTAAAATTTTGGAGCCTATAAAGTGGGTCTGTGGAGTTGAGCAGTAAGGGTTGCTCAATCTACTGTTAATGTCGCACTATCCTCGCTTCCCCATTAATATGATCTGTGTGTGCTAGCTCCTCGCGCTGGTGCATGATGGGTTCCTATGGGTAGGAGAGCCTATCCCTATCACCAACATTATGATCCATAGGATCACTAAGTTACCTTACAAAGGGACGAACCCTACCAAAGAGTTTTGAGGAAAAACTGGAGAGAAGGAATTGGCAGATAAGATGAAGAAGGAGTTTGTTCTGGTAAAGAAGTTGTGAGGGTACTCTATCATGTCCATATCAAACTCGACAGTATAGTTGGCTTCCCAAATTCTAACAGGAAAAGTATTGAGAAAATGTCATGCAGATGAAGTTCTGACACTTTTCATATCACTCGCATCTAAGTGCACGAAGGGGGTTCAGTACAACTAGGCCAAGTATCTATGTTAGGAGTTCCTCGTCAACTACCTAGAGGCCCAGGAGGATAGCAAGGCATTTCATTATGCCTAGCTGTTATTGTTCATTGTTTTGGTTGCTTGGAGGTTAGTAGAGGATAGCCAGTTGTGGTGAAGTAAAATTATAAGTGCGTACAAGAACAAATTCCTCTAACCCAATAATGGGTCTAGACACAATAGATACATTCTATGGAAAATTTCCTTAGGTTAGAATCAATCAAGAGGGCCTACCTCTTGGTCACTTATTATGCTTGATGATGTCCTCGCTTGCTTGCTCCAGCAATCTCTCACTTCCTTCTTCAAGCTCCTGAAACAAGTAAACAACAACAACACACAAATATAATAATAAACAAATTGTAATCCAACCTACTTAATGAGTCAAGAATCATTAAGACACGAATATGTAATATTACAAAACATGTAGGAAATCAATCTATAGTTGCATATATTAATATTCAAAGAGAGATTACAACCGTTCGTCCTGATGTCCTAGTCTTCCTCTGATAAGACGAGGTTCCCACACACTTCTGCTAGCACTACATGATGGCTTCAAACAACAATAGTTTAAAGACTCTTTCCTTTAGGTTTCACTCAAACCAAACACACTTCTCCCTCACACAACTAGATTTCTACAACTAGCAATAGCTTGCTTGTCTAAAATAGTATATTCATACTCAGCCAAAACTTTAATTCTAAATTTCACACTAGTTTGTGCTTGGGAAGAAGTGAGGTTTATATAAGAAAGATGGATGGGAGATGGATCCTCTTCTCATGGAAGAAGGAATTATCCCTTGAGAAAGTTCCATCATTATATGGGAAAGGATCCCAAACTATCATCCTCGACCCCATCCGACCAAACCATTTACTAGACTTCCATTACGAAGCTTCTAGAGATGGAAGCTTCAACTCTAATTCAAAAAACTTTACATAACAAGATAGGCACGACTGGAACACAGCTCAGTCACACTGATCAACGCAGGGAATAGTGCTAATCCCTTCACATTGGTGCAGGGGAGACAAAGGTCATTAGCACCGGTCTTGTAAATTGGGAAAAACAGAAGTTTCAAGGGAAATGGTGCAAAAGGGAAATGATCTACTCATGAAGAGGGACATAGTAGGAGTTTCTCCATGAAGGCAAAGCATGTGGTGTTCATTGTATAGGTCCTCCAGGATCAAGGAACAGGGAGTACAGGGACAATGACAAAATGTTGTGTAACAGATGCCCCCTAAAGCGTGAAGGACGAGCCGGAGTGAGGGATGAAAGGCTTTATAAATCAGTGCGGGGAACTAGTCTGCTATCGGAAAAACTGCAAGCAAGTACATATACATATACATAAAATGAGATCTCTGTCAAATGATACATGAATCATGGCATGGACACAACCATCCATAGAATGATCATGTAAATGGATCCAGGCATGGGCACAACCATCCGTCAAAGAGGATCACAATGAAACCAAGGTATGGTCGTAGCCATCCAATAATGAGAAGGATCACATATGATAAATCATGGTCTGGTCATAGCTAGCCATCTAAAAGAGATATGCATATCATTATAAACCATGGCACACCACTTCACAACCTAGCCTTTCGTGATCTCAGTCTAGGGTCTTACGATCCAACATGACCTGATCAAAGTACATATTCTAACATGTGAATAGATGTGTTGACGTTGAACATGCTAGAAAGTCGCTTGATTACCAGTCAATGATGTAAACCATTAACAAGCACGAGAGAAACCACCAATAATGAAAATGTCTCTAAAGTTACTATCAGCACAATTCACGAAATGTGAATACAGGAACTGAAGTTGAACACCCATGAAATCACTCGATCGAAATTCAATGATGTGAACTTATCATCGAGTGTGAAGAACTTTCCATTAAGGCATGCAAGCTCTAAGGTACTAGAAGGGAGTCTCTCGATCAACTTCCTGAAAAATGAGTTGATGTCGACGGAAAGTGACCATGTCAAAGGAGGTCCATAATGAATCCCACATCATCGACGTGAGACGAGAGGATGCAAAATGATTTTGGATGATACAAAGGATCAAAGGTAAGTGTAACTACAAAAGGACAACTCTTGAACATATCGGTGACATAACTGGAAGTTTAGCAGCTTTTGGATCCATAGGATCAGTGGTCATGATGATGTAGCAGAGCTCAAATGGAAGGCAAAAATGAAAGGCCCAAACCCAAGAAGGTCAATGATACAAAGGAGGATATCCCAACCTAACATGAAGCAAAGAGTGTCATGTTCAAGAGTAAGCTTCCGACACGACTTGATAGGTTTCCAAATTCCTCCCCCCCACCATTTCTGGTGAGTATCCCAATTGTTTTTTAATCACAAGCTTGAATGGGATAGCATATGCTTGCACTGTAAGTTCATCCTTCAGATGAATCCAACCTAGTAATTTTAACAAGCCCTAGGAAGGATAAGCTTGTGTTCATCATGGTGACGAATTCGATATTGTTTAATATTTTAACAAGTTTGACAAAGGTGTAACTCGGTATCTTTTTCATGTTTAGAGAGTTTGAAAAAGACACGTAAAATAGAACTCCACATGGTCCCCTGTCGTATATTTGTGTTTCTCGAGCTTGAAAAGGTAGAAAACAATACTTGAGAGAACTTCTTGACCATTTCAGTCAAGGAGTACCTTTTTCATAAATAGTGCCTCCTAGTCCGAAAAATGGGTAAACTTAAACTGCGCGCATGACGTTTCATATTTGTTAATGAGTTCAAAATGACAAGGGATCGGTCATATTTTTGTTTTTAAAGGGTTGGAAAAGAGATGAAAGCGGACCCCCCATTTTTATTCTCTTTAATGAGTCAAAAAGGGAAAAATACTTGGTGATCTTTTCATATTGGTTTAACGAGTCGAGAAAAGAGCTGAAATATGACTCATCGTCATCGTCGAACATCAATCACCTGTCGCTCACAAGTAAGGCAAAGTGTTTTATCGAGTCCTTGAGGTAAAATAGGTAAAAAATATTTACAAAACTTGATATTTTCATGAAAAAGTGAATAAAAGGGAAAAAGTAAATATATTTTTACCCTTTACCATTTTACCTTCGTAGTGAAGACTTTTTACCCACTTTTGACCTAGTTTTTCTCGAGTAGATTGTGGGAGATCCGGGAAGTCAATACATGAGCCCTCTGTTCTAGGTAATAGCAGAAGCCCTGAGCTCCCTTTTCATGCTATTCATTTATGTTTTTAACCATTTTTTAGATTTTTAGGGAGGTTTATGAGAAAAAAATTTTGCCCTCAGTCTACGTGCTTTCTGGGCATAGGATCGCGTCGGTTGAGGGTTATTTGCTCGACCATCCACGTCAAATGGTGTGACTATTTCTAAAACAGGCGTGTCGACACCATGGATAGGGAAAAAACAATTTTTCTCAAGAACTCACCATTAAAACTTGATTTTTATGTGTCAAAATTGATGATTGACTCAAATAAATGGCTTTTGCAGGAGAGAAATTGTTGAAAATGTTGGATTGGAAGGAAAGAGAACATGACAATGTGGACACCCAGGCAATGAATGATCCAAATTACCTGAAGGCTTTGAGGGCTTGTGGGCTCCTCAAATTTTTCCTTAAACCAGGGATACAGGCCCAGCCCGAATTGCTTCGGTACTTGATAAGCCTTTGGGACATCAATCATGAGATTTTTGTCATTGGTGACCAGGAGCTAGAGTTGACAACTTCAGACATCTAATTCATCACTGGGTTGTCTCCAAGAGGTGAGCCTGTGAATTTGTATGGGTCACATCCAGTCAGGGCAAGCATATCTTCCTTTCTTGTCGTGCATTTTCCTAAGGCCCTGAAATCCAAAAGTGGGAAAATCTAGATTTCCAGTGTGTGGGATTTGACACTGAGGGTGCTTTTGTTGACCATCAACAGAGTGGTGGGGTCCCAGGCAGTGCATGAGACTAATAATTTGAATTTCCTTTACGCTATTGATTGCATAACTCCTACGATCTTCAACTGGGCAGAGGCCATGAAGATGAACATCAAGTGCTAGTTGTCCGAGGCCAAGGCGGGATATCTAAAGCAATTTGGCTTCGGATCAGTACTTGTGACCTTTTTCCTAGAACGAGTGCCATTGTTCCAGTGTTAGTCTACTGAGGTTGATCATCCTATGCCACGTGATTTGCAGATGGCCCGCTGGATTCGTTTGATGCCCAGGATCACTCAGGGTCAGCAAATGTCTTACTGACTAGCATTCTTTTCATGGCTATGATGACAGAAATCATCATGGAGAACTGGTCATCCAACAACACTGATTTTTGTGGAGACCATGGTATGCCTTTGCCAGATGGGGAGGACTTTGATGACGAAGGTAAAAAATCAAATCAAATTTTTGATTTTGATGTTTTTAAATTGTTTTTGGTATATGCATGCTTATAACATTTCTCTTGTGTATGAAGATGTTGGACAAGAGTGGCCAACCGGGATGTCCTCGATACCCAAGCGTTATCCCAGTATTACTGATGTTGTCACCCCTTATCAGGAAGGGAGCTATATTGAGGAGGAGATTGTGAGGAACCTCGAGGGGTTGACTCATGGTATCCCTAAGTATGCTTGGATAGGAGACATGCCTCGGCAGTAACAGAGGCACACAATGGGAGTCTTAGATCAGATCTACTGATTGCTGAGTCGTGTCATACAAGCTATCTTATGCTATCACAACCACCATGCTGAGTAGTTTCTAGGTCCAGCACTTACATATTTATTGAGGCCTATGAGCTGCCGATGTTATTATGGACATACATATTATTTTTTGGGGCTTTGACATATCAAACATTCTCACACACACACACACACACACACATATAGATGTGTGTGTGTGTTATATTTTCCTGTCTATTATGGTACAAATGTTTTGTCTTATCTTTTACATGTTTCGCAAATGTCTATCCAACACGTAATTAGCTAATGCATCTATTAATGTATTCATGCGTCTAGGAATATGATGATATGTAATATAATCAAAATATCTTTCCAATAGATGGATATGAAGATACATTCATAATATTTGAGGGTTCCTGGCAGAATATTGCCCATTGAGCTGAAGGACGACAAGCTGTGAATCTAGGTTGATAACCAATTCTTTGACGCCCAGAGTGATGGCTTCTAATAACAGTCATTGACTGCACTGTATTCAGTAATGTTGTTGGTTGTATGACCTAGGAAGATACCTTGAAAGTCAATCAACTCACCGTTAGGGTTGTAGATAGCCCATGCCATGGATGATAGGTTCCTGGTACTTCGGCAAGCACCATTAGTGAAACCGACGTGAGGGGCTGTAGACATCTGCAAAGCAAGAAAAGCATAGTAAATAGGAGGGCTGCTTGAAAAATTTTACACAAAACCATGTTGTACATAAGTAACCATGCAAGATGACCTAAGCATAGTACTTTTTGAGGTAAAACCTGTTTTAGGGCTTATTGAGAGGATTTCCTTCATAATTAATAAGCGCGTAGGCCCCTTTCTACAAAACATGTTTTACAATATAGGGTCTGTGCTACATAGGTTCGAACTTGCCTACCCCCAGCTTATCATTAGCTTGGTCATATAACAAGACCAAACCACCCTCAGAGAAAGTGCGAGAGGAGACTAACTGGTTGAAATGGGATTTGACCCGTTTCTTTTGTGCTTCGATGACCAAGGCAGCGAGATGGCGAGTCTCGTCTAGTCGTTCTAAATAAAATAGGCGTTCCTCTTGAGGTGATGTTTCAAGGAGGAGTTCAACAACTAACTTAAGTGAAGGAATCTCACATTCGATCGACAATGTTGCTTCCAGACCATAGACCATTGAAATGGTGTGAAACCAATGGCGTCTTTGGTTGAAGTTCAGTAGGCCCACAGAGTTGAAAAAAGCATGAGATGCTAGTTTGACTTGTGCATCCCAATAGTATGCTGAAGCATGGTGACCAAAAATTTGTTCACGGGTTCAACTTGGCTGTTGGCCTGAGGGTAATATGGGGTCAAGCGATCATGGTGCAAGCCTAATGTAGATGTCAATTTTTCCATCATGTAATATCTGAAATGGGAGCCATGATTTATGACAATGGCTTGGGTTACGCCAAACCTATAAATAACATGGTTAAAAAGGAATTGATCCGCCGTCTTACCATCTGCTGAATGTGTAGGCATCACTTCGGCCCATTTGGTGAAGTAATCCACAATAATGATAATGTAGCCATGTCCCCCAGTTGAATGAGGTTTACATGTCATATAGTCCATTCCCCATTTAGTAAACGGGTCAACAGTAATGACAGGGTGTAGGTGAGCAAGTGGGGCGCGCATCTTGCATTGGTAGATTTGGCATTCGTGACACTTGAAAACAGCAAGAATGCAGTCTTTGAAGATGGATGGCCAGAAATAACCAATGCGAAGGATTTTCTAGAGTTGTATCATAACTAGACATATGACCACCACATGCCTTGGATTGACAATCATTGAGAACTCTTTCAGCTTCCTCAATCGTGAGGCATCGACGAAGAACATAATTGACACCAACATGGTATAAAGTATCACCAATAATGTGGTAGGGTTGAGAATGATGTCGAATCCTTCAATGATCATCTTTGGTCAACACGGACTGAAACATGGAGGTTTGGAGATACATCACTGTACCATGGATCAAGGGTGTTACGCAGTAATTTTTCACCGTTGGTCACCGTCCTTGTTAACCCCCCGCTGTCACACATTGGAGGACACATTTACGGACCTGTGACTAGTGACATAACTTGAAAACACTTGCATTGAGGTCTCCTGAGTATGAATTCCAATAACCCTGAAGACACCCTTTTGAGATTAACCTTAAAAGATACCCTTTTTCCATTAGCGCGGGTCCACGGTGTCTAACCCGTGCCAATGGCTCAGTTCCTACAAAGAGGGCGTGCCCATAGACGCCCTTTCATAGAGCACGGCCCGTGCCACACAATTTGGGCATGATTTTTAGCCAGCGCGCACTGGAATGTTTTTTCCTCCATGACTCACCCAGTTCCCTGAAGGAAAAATCCCATAAAAGTAGTCGGGTGTCGTCTTTTCTATCCAAGACAACCCAGCTCAATGGTTATTTTGAGAAAATGCCAAAATCTCAGAAGGTGTCCACATACGACGCATATCTCTTCTCCCCCCATCTATAAATGCTTGTCTCCCCACATTGAACAGGCTAGTGTTGCTATAGTGCTAAGAGTTGACAAGATTAGTGAGAGTGATAGTATGAGCTAAGAGCTGAAAGAGAGGTTATGCTGCCGGATTGTGGAGAGAGAAAGTGACTTTGCAAGACATGTCAGACTGCTGACCCAGCTGGAGGAGATTTGCAGCGTCAAGCCTTAAGTGGTTGTAATTCTTCTCTCTTTTCTATTGAATGATAAGCGACTGTTATTATGGTTCCATTCATATGTTCTACTGGTGATATTTGAATTATATCCTGCTTGACTGATATATAATTGTACGATTTTGGATTTTACGCTTGTTTTGGGCTGTTCTTCATTTGTGCAGGTGTCCATGCGTGGAGCGCAAGGATAGTGACCGGCCATAGCTAGAGGACAGGAGCGACATTTCTCCCACAGCAAACAGCGTTGGATCCCAGGTTGGTCTCTCTGATCGACTTCTAAATTGTACAATTAGGAACTTGCATGCAGCGTGTATGATTGTTGCTAGACCCCTGTGGGGCTAGTGGGATCGCCTCTGTCCGCAGAGGGGATTTACCTCCACAACAAATTGGCGACTCCGCTGGGGAGTTTGTCTATTGTTGTTTGTGTTATATTGTCTGATTTGTAAGTCGTGGACGGAGTCTGAAGAGCGGCCAGGCAGCCTTCGAAACACTTCCGCTATGCGGAAGTGAAGTAGATCAACGCCACTTCAGTCCATCTCCGGGTTGATTTACAAACTGGACAGTATCGATCTTGCTTCGCATGTCGTTTTTCTGTCATTTTTTTGTCTGAACAATTTCTTTGATTGGAGTTCTTGCTATCCTTCACTCACTGGCTCTGTCTAGTTTTTTAAAGACCAAGCCTCTATCTTTTTGCCTGACGAATTCCCGCCAGCGCGGTTTTTCTCTAAACAGTCGCGCTACTGGGCGTGATCTGCTTTCGGACAACTCGCGCCACACTCTGTTTAGCGCGAGTTGCAGTCTCACAGTCGCGCCGGACTGGTTAAGTCTGTTTATAAGCCTGTTTGTCAGTATCTGATGCCTGGGTCTGGTCTTTTGCCCCGTATATGCCTTCTGGGAGTCTGTTAGATTGATAACTGGCTGGTGGTGTCTCGTCCTTCGGTTGTTTGCCATTACCTACAGATTTCACATCTGGTTTCTTTGTGTTATCAAACCTCCCGTGGGATTGATGATTTATATATCCGGTTCTTTTATCGTCAGACTTCTATATTCTCCTGGTGGTCATATGAGTTTTTGCACTTCATGTTGCAAATATCTCGCTTGTAGCTCACTTATCTTTCCTTGATTTCGTGATAACTTAGCTTACGTAGTTACATGAAAATCCTGTTTTTCCTTTGCTTTGTTGGGTTGTTGTGTTTGTTTCAAAACTGGCTATTAGATTCTTTGAAAGCAATTATCTGATAGTGAATATCTCTTGAAACGCTTTAAGTGCATTATCATTTTTTTTTTAAAAAGGGAAAAGAAAAAGTTTTTTTTTGTTGTTTTCATCAATTAGGCATGTTATGTTAGTTTTGCTTTTAAAAAGAAGAAAAAGAGAAAAGATTTTTCCTTTCTTATTGATTAGCTGCATTACAGTTTTGGACATCGTTTTGTTCGCATGAACCTCTTAACTCTCCTGTAGCTAGATTTCATCCAAACAAAACGAATACAGTTCTTGCATGTAGTGGCATTTAGGATTTTTCGAGAGATTACATTCGCTAAGGCCAGAAACTGAAACTTAATTAAAGATCAACAATAAAATTTATTCATTGAACCTAACAACGCATTGGAATTTAACGCTCATACTCTAGAGGTCTAGGCTAGAGACGTGTTCCGGCGTCGTTAATCCTGGTGGTTTATCGTCGAGTGGTTGGGTGATTCCTCCACGGTGAAACGATAGGTACCAGTACGGACTGTGCTCCCACGTACCGTCGCATATAAATTGGGAGACCCCTATAGGATTACAACCTTTGATCCATAGGAAGCCGAGTCTGCCGCCCTACGAACTGTAATGCACTGAACACAGCATTCGGGAAGATTGACTGCA
>APFE031592833.1:0-19726 GCA_000404065.3 Pinus taeda | reverse complement strand
AAAATCATTTTGTAGCTTTTATTATAGTGTTTATTAAAATAATTTACTAAAGCGTTATAAACCCTGAACGCTAAACCCTAAACTCTAAACCCAAAACCTGAAATCCTAAACCTTAAATTCTAAACTCTAAGCATTTTATAATAGTTTGAAAGCGTTTTGTCACTTTTATTTAAGTGTTTATTAAAATCATTTATTGAACCCTTATAAACTGTAAACATTAGACCCTAAACCCAAACCCTAAACCCTAAGCATTTTATAACATTTTAAAAAGAGATTTTTGACATTTATTTAAGTGTTTATTAAAAGACTTTACTAAATCCTTAATGAACCCTAAATCCTAAAACGTGAACCCTAAACCCTAAACCCCAAACCCCAAATCCCAAACCCTAAATACTGATCATTTTATAACATTTTAAAAATAATTTTCTAACTTTCATTTAAGTGTTTATTAGAAGCATCTTCTAATGTGTTATAAACCCTAAACCCTAATCCCTAAGTATTTTATAACATTTTGAAAAGTGTTTTGTAACATTTATTTAACTTTCTATTAAAATAATTTACTAAATTGTTATAAACCCTAAAAACTTAAGCACTGAATAGTAAACCCCAAATCCTAAACCCTATACCCTAAACCTTAATCATTTTATAACATTTTAAATATCATCTTGTACTTTTTATTTAAGTGTTTATTAAAATAATTTACTGAAGTGTTATAAAACCTAAACCCTATGTATTTTATAACATTTTAAAAAGCGTCCATTAGAGAAGTCCAATGAATGAGTCCATCCAGCGTGGGAAAGACAACACGTATACAAATTGAACAAAGCACACACATTGTTGTACCCCTACAAACCTATTGGACATAAAACAATGGTCTAGCGAACAAGTTTCCATATTTCCTTCTGTAGTAGACCATGGAAAATTAAAGGTAGAAAAATTAGATGTTTGGTGTCCTTAGCACTTGTATCATAAACTACTCTTCTAGTAGAATATGGTCCACCTATCCCCTAAAGAATATAGTAAGAATAAGGTCCACCTTTCACCGAGAGAGTGTAGCAAGAAATTCCCATTTATATTTTCATTTCTTATCGTAAATAGGATCCTCTTTTACTACGTCTCTTCCTCGGTACCTAGATGGGAAGAGTTTTGACTATTGGACTTATGTTCCAGTTATGTTTGTGGGCCAAGTCGGGTGCACTCGAGGCTTCCCAATGGTGCCTTGGGATCAGTAGATAGATGTGCCTTGATGAATGAGTGGGATAATGATATTCGAATCGAAAGCCAATCTTAAAGTATACCTCCCTTGTCCTCCTTATTAAATGCTTCAATTATAAATTCTTT
Organism: Pinus taeda; assembly: GCA_000404065.3. Lineage (NCBI taxonomy): Eukaryota > Viridiplantae > Streptophyta > Pinopsida > Pinales > Pinaceae > Pinus > Pinus taeda. Next base: position 18,385 of record APFE031592833.1, on the reverse strand, counting down.
TATTTCTTCCTCTCGAATCACTATTCTATGTTCGAAGACAAAAGACAAATATGTTGCATGCATTACTTATGATCATGTCGCTTTAAGCTTGCTCAACACCTTACGAGCTTCGAATCCTTAGGCCAACAACGGATCCAACTACTAAAAGGTTGACGAAGCTATTGGAAAATGTTACAACAAAAGGTTATTCTGAGTGATACTTTGAGTTAATTTTTTTGCACCACCATTAACTCTACGTTAGCTTCTTGCTATTTGCAACTACTACCTACTATTATGTCCAAATAAACACAAGTCGAGTCACAGTGACAAAGTATTGTGAGTCCCGTTACTCTCTTGTCTCTACCTATCCTCACGCTAAAAATTTCAACATAATTGTGCTACCTAGATGACTCAATCTAATTCCATGTATGATGATAATATGTAACTATTTTCATGTATGCATTGCATTTGCAAATTTAAAGCCAAAAAAAAAATCATGATAATCTTATTAGAATGATTTTTCACAGTCTTAAAATGACAAACATATTAAATTGAAATTGATAATTTGAACATTCTTTCAAAAAATGGGCTTTAAAAAAAGAAGAACATGGCAGACACCAAGCAGATTAGTGGTAAAGAACAACTTGATCTTTTGAATAGTTTCATGTATCATGAAAGAAATGATCAATAGTAAAGAATAATGTGATCTTTTGAATAGTATGAATGATCATGAAAGAAATAATATAGAGGTGACTCAATAAGAAGTGATCGAAAAGAAATATGGAAGAATTAACCAATTTATTATTATATAAAAATATAAGTATAATTATTATTATATTATTAATTTAATAAAAAATTGTTATATAACGAAACATAACTGTATTACTATTATTAATTTATTACTATATATATAATTTGAATTGATAAAAGCGAGATTATAAATCCGAAAAACAAAACCGAGATCTGAAACGGTCACAAAACTGCCTACATTCTAAAGCAACCAAACAGCGCACATCAAACAGACATATCAAAACCCTAGATATCCAAAGAATTTGGAGATGAGATGCAAAGAGTCCAATATGTGTAATAATGTGCAACTGAGGACATTGATTAAAAGGCACAAGTCGTCCTATTCCAGCCATCTCCAATGTATAACATATAATTAACGTATTCACAACTCGATATGGACTTCTTTGTTTAAATGTCAATGAACGGGCTCCTCCGAAAAAACAAACATATATAGTCTATTAACCATGAGCTTATAATACACTATTTTATTAATATATTTGGATCCAGTGATGATGACATATCCAGTGATCTCACAGGAATAAGCTTCCATTCAAAAATGGTCTGACGATGGAAAGAATGTATGTCCAGCGACTCCTTCACAGCACTTTGCAGGAAATCCGACAACTGAAACTCTCGATGTTCTTCACAGTACTTTTCAGGAAACCCTACACCTGAACCCCTTGAAGAGGCGACAAAAGTGCGCCAAATAATTGAGGATATTCAAGAAGTGAGTGCCGATAAAATCAGAGCTTTAAAGAACCCGAGACGTCTACCAGGGGTCTCCGAGCTTTGCCTGTTCTTATCGGTGTTTTCCATTCAAAAGCCTCGATCAATTCTGAAATGGGTGCGGACCTTAAGGCAGTGGAAGAAGCAATGGGTGCAATTTCACTGTTCTTTGTTCACATGAGAGATTTTACGAGACCGTCTGTGCCGCCTGCCCTCGAATGGCTGTTGGCAAAGTATAGTCTGGAGACGCTGCATCGATTGTGGAAATAATGTCAAGCGACAGAAATGCTGCCAGAGAAATTGGTAGCAAAGAAGGAATGATAGAGTGACTACTGAAGAAGTTTCACGAAAATCTGTATCCTTTCCCTACTGTGCCCAACCGATACGGACTATACTTAGAAGCTAAGGGTTGACACAGAAGGGTTTTCAGAGGATGTGGTTATCTTTGGCGATATAATTCGCTCGACTTACAATGGGCTTTATCTGCAACGCGAGATAATTCGCGTGAATTACCATGACTATTAGGCTTAACGGTTATGATAAGTGAGTTATTCATAGCATACAAGAGTCACTTTAGCCCGGATATGCGATTTGCCTCTGGACGGGACGCCGTATACGCGAGTTCATTCCGTCTATTCGACGCTGAACTCCGGGCTATCCGAGCCGGTTATGCGAGGCATTTCTGGGTGAGTGGGTGAGAAATGACGGATATGCGACTTATATCTGCTTGATATGCGAATTATCATGCCGGATACTCTAGTTATCCCCTGTACGTATAACGTGGATGATAGGTCGAGTTTCCTGCGGAGATAAGCAGCGTTCCCCATATATAAGCGGCGTATTTACCTTAACTAACTGTCATTGCCCAAAAATAACCAGCGTATCCGGCAAAGATTGGTCGGATGCCGAGAAATTTGGGCGCGTATTCCAGGAGATAGTTATCGCGTGAGCGTAAGATAAGATATTGACCGACAACTTTGGCATATCTGGCCGCGTATTGTGCGATTATCTTACTTATCAGTATCGCGTTGATAATGAATAACCCACCATGAATACCACGTTGAAAATGAATAAATAACCTATGAATACCGCGTTGATAATGAATGGGCACTTATCAATATTTCCACAACGAATATCCATCTGACCTAACACCATTATAGGTCAATAAGGAAATTACCAAACCCGATAACATATGGATATTCTGAGCATAACCAAGCAAATAAATGGTAATTCGCATATGCATTATCGATAAAAAAAAACAGGAGGATATTACCGAAAGACAGCGCGACGAACAAATTAGCAGAAAACTGTAATTGTGAGATATTTGCGTGGTCTTCCGGCAACAAACGAAAAAACTACAAATTACTCTAATAGAATTTCAGCGGTCAGGATCATTAAACCCAACAATTTTTGAAAATGTATCGACCCAAATTGGACAGCTGCCACCTGTTTGAATGCCAATAACATCTCGCACTTGCTGCTCTCTGCGTCTGCCATGATTGCCCCACCCCGTAATTAGAAAGCAATTTACAATTCTCTGAAATTTTCAACTGAACACACCGAGGTATAAAGTATATTTCTTAGCATAACAACAACAACAAAAGATCGCCAAATTTGTAAAGGCGCTGAAAGGCATACCACTGGTTGGCATATCTTGGCCCCCATGAAGGCCGCCTGTTTGCTTCCTGTTCTTTTAAATATTTATAAACCTATTTTTATTTTATATGGTTGCGTGAGTTATTTTATAACAGGTAGTTGCATTCGTGGCCAAAACATTGAATCGACACAGAAAGCGAGATATTCCATTTTTAATAGGAAGGAGGATTTTCACAATTTAGTAAGGAAAAAATGTTTTTAATAATGCATGGGAGTAGGTTTATCGATTGGTCACCTACTCTAATGGACGATATTTGACCTGATTGGTTTGTGTGATGGAAGGATCCAGTGACAATTCCTTATACAATTATTGACCTTATTAATTTACGTGATGGAAGGATGAGTGACAAGTCGTCACAAATTAAAAATGTGATTAATAATTCATGGGGAGTAGGTTTATTGATAGGTGTGGTATATAGTTCTCTATTTTTTTGGATGAGTTACATATTCAATATCTATATATATATACGATATCATTTTCATCTATTCAACATTTATAAATTCTTTTGTAGAAAACAAACTAAACAAAATGGTTTTAGGTTTTAGGCAACCACTATAATGAAATATAGATAATTCTATATGTTTTGCAAATAGAAGCTTGTTAAGGTTTCATTTTTTTATTTATTTAAATGTTACAACTTTGTATAAAATAATGCTATATAAGTATTATAATTATAGACATTCATGTCATGAAACCAAAATGTTATAAATTCAATGGCTTGTGCGGTAGATTCGTTCAAAGCCAAAAGCTACTTTAAAAGGCTCTGCTCATGGGCATATTCAAAGAATATTGGTAGAGTTTCTATTATTGAAGGAAGGCATACAGTGAATAATGTTAATACAAAATGAAAGACATTCAAGCCATGAAACCAAAACACAAAATTTAAATATGCATATGAAAATTTTCAAAGAATGTGTGTAACGTGAGTTTCGATCTTTTTAATTCCATAACAAGAAATCCATGTGAATAAAAAGATTCACAAAACTCGTGACAATTGTAAACATTGGCCCATGAATGTTACAACTTGGAAAATAAAAAATATATATTTACACAATAATAAGACACATATATCGATATTTCTATTTTATGAAATTTGGTAAACCTTATTTCCATTTTAAAACATTTTATGTTTTGCTAATCAAGATAACTCATATATCAGTACTCGTAGAAATAATAGGTTGCATAAATTAATGTTGAGCGTACTGCATCAACAAATATCTAAAGTCTTTCAATCCAGCATAAAAAAATTGAATTTCCAGAAGCGAAACATTTGTCAAAAGAAGGTTGAATGAGACCTTGAGAAAAAACAACTCACAAACCCGTTCAAAAAACTTAACAAAGCTATTCAATCTGTCGTGGTGAATATTTTTCAGCTTTGGAATAACATAGTGCAAGACTTCATTCAGTAGGTCAGGCTGGGCAGTTTGAAAAATTAGGTATAATAAGATTTTTAATTCAACTATGAAAGTAGTTATGATAAGATTTTTAATCTAATGGTTGCAAATATTTCAATCGTCTAACATCAAATCAATTGGAGCATAAGAAGACAACTAAGACTCTAGGATATTTCTAGGTTTCTTGGTAGAGGGAACACCTTACTGCGCAATAATATAAATCACATAGTTTTAATAGACTTACCCGACTCAAAATAAAGGATTTTCTTAGGAATCCAATGGCCCAACATATAATATTTCCTCCAATAATATCCTCCCACACTTATTTTTTATTTTTATTTAAATTTTTTAAGTAACCTTGAGGAGTCTATTCTTAATCAGTGATCTTTGCCATACAATTCCTATATTATCTCTAATATGGATAGTGGTCCAATTTAGATCTTAAAACCCTTAAACTCAAGATAAAATAATCTAGCTTATGATAGCATGTTTTGGGTGACTATTTGAAACTCTTAAACTTGAGATAAAATAATCTAGCTTCTCATAACATGTATTGGGTGACTATTTGAGACCATATAGATTTTGCATGCAAGAATTACTTATGTTTTTTAACATAGATATACATTTGTGTCAAATATATCTCCTCTTCTAAAGTCACCATATTGGAATGATGTCTTCACATTCCCCTATCCTATTTCTAACAATAATAAGAACTTGATAACTATTGAACTTGATAAATGTTATTTTTTTAGCTAGTGAAAATATCACTCTAAGTGTGTTTTGACAACTTCAAAATATTCTTTCACAACCAACATTAGCACCCTGTACTTTTGAAGGATGCTATTGAATTTATCTTTTCCTCGAACACCTACTTTCATCCACCTAAGCGACCATCATCCAGCTATGCATCCACCTGTTCATCCATTAAGCCACCATGTACAGGGATGATATTGAATTTATCTTTTCCTTGAACACTTATCTTTTCCTAGAACACAAAGTTTCATCTATGGGTTCATCCATTAAGAGACCATACTTTAATATTATTCTTTGTATAAAAATAAATCATCTCCTTATACATGCTCAATTTAGCAATCCTTGATTTTCATATTTTTTTAAAGCTATAGGCTCATTTTTGCAAGTGAAAAAATGAAATATACACTTCAAATTCGATGAAATATAATTGCATATATCTATTGCCCTTTTTTTCCAAGTTCACTTTCTCAAAGGCTATGGTGGAATTTCAATTTCCTCTTCTAATTTTTTTTATACCTCCTCATTTGTACAATAATGAAACTTTGGTTTATTATATAATTCAAATTTTCTAATATTTGGTGGTTGCTAAACATCTAAACAACTTAGCTTCTTCTCATTGTGTTCTAGAACTACGCATCTATGGGACAATAATTTAGTTTTCTTAAAAAAATATTCTTATACTTAATATTCTCATTTACACAATCCAAAATCTTGTATGCTTTCACACCAACCAAATAATTAATGAAGATACATTTCACTAACTTGTTTATCTTGAGGCACATGAATATAAACCTTTCAACTAACATGGGAATATACTAATCACATGAGTATAAACCTTTCAACTAAAATGTGAATATATGCTAAACCAATGACTTCCTTTTAATTAAAATAAGTACGGATTTATTTTAGTTAAGACCCTAATGGGGGCGTTTTCAGAAAAAGTGAGTGTAAAAGCCTTATTCAAGTAGGTAGCATCCAATAGAAAGTGTTTTTAGCTAAAATTTAAACCTCCACATATAATTCTTATTCATGAATTTCTTTTCATTAAAATAATGGCTTTCTTTTAGTTAAGACCCTAATAGGGGTGTTTTCCTAAGAAGCTAGTGTGAAAGCCTTATTCAAGTAGGTAACATACAATAGAAATGGATTTTACCTAGCATTTCAACCTCTACATAAAGTTCCTATTCATGTCTTCTCATTCCCGTATACTATTCCGAAATCAAAATTTATTCCCACATATAATAATAACTTGATAGATGTTGAAAAGTTATTCCCACATACAACAAGAAGAACTTGATAGATGTTATTTTTGTAGCACCGCAAATGTGTTTTGACAACTTGAGACTATTCTTTCACAACCAATATCACATTCAATATATTTTCCAAGTGAAATATGTTTTGAAAACTTCAAAATATTCTTTCACAACGAGTATCACCTTGTGCTTTTCAGAGACGCTATTGAATTTTTCTTCTCCTTGAACACGAATTTTCATCCATGTGTTTATCTATTAAGCTACGATACAAATCATTTTTAGTAAAAAATGAATCCATCTCATTATACATGCCCAATTCTAGCACTGCTTGATTTTCATATTCTTTTATAGTTATAGGCTCATCCAATTTGCAAGTGAAAAAAATTGAAATTGGATAAAATATAATTGTATATTTCTAGTGGCATTTTTTTCCAAGTTCAGCTTCTCAAAGGCTAACATGGAGTTCCAAGTTATGAAAATTTGGTTCATTATCTCATTCAATTTTTCTAATATTTATTGGTTTCTAAACAACTAAATAGCTAGATTCTTCTCACCCTATTGTAGATATATGCAAGTATGGGAGAAGACTTTATTTTTCTTAAAACAACCTTCTTATACTTAACTTTTTCATCTACATGATCCCAAATCTTGTATCCTTTTACACCAACCACATAATTGATGAAGATACATTTCAATACCTTCTTATCCAACTTCAATAACTTATCCTTGGGAACATGATCGTAAACCTTGCAATTAAAATGTAAATATGGTAAATGAAGGACTTTATTTTAATAAAAAGGATTCCTTTCTGTTAGCTAAGACCCTAATAGGGGTGTTCTCCTAAGGAGATAGTGTAAACAACTTATTAAGTAGGTACCATACAATAGAAATGTATTGTACCTAAAAGTTCTACTCTAACTTGGATCATCTAAGAATTCTATAAAACCTCCCCATTAAAGTCTTATTCATGTCTTCTCATTAGCCTATCTTATTTCTAAATCAAAAGTTTTTCCTACATATAATATGAACTTCATATATGTGATTTTAGTAGAAGGAGAGTGTGTTTTGACAACTTCAAAAATATTATTTCACAACCAATATCACCTTGTATTGTTCAAAAATTCGAATTTATCTTTTCATAGAATACCCATTTGCATCCAAATAAAATGTGTTTTCACAACATCAAAATATTCTTTCACAACCAATATCACCTTGTACTTTTCAAAGATTATATGGAATTTGGATTTTCCTTAAAAAACCATTTGAATCATGTTGTTATCAATTAAGCAACCATAAATTGATATCACTCCTAGTAAAAAATGAAGCCATCACCTTCTACATGCCCAACTCTAGTATTCCTTGGTTTTCATACTCTTCTATAGTTATATGCTCATTTTTGCAATTGAAAAAAAGAAATATACTATTGTAGTTGCATAAACTATAATTATATATTTCTAATGGCTTTTTTATCCAAGCTCACCTTCACAGAGGCTAATTTGTAGTTCCAAGATCCTCTTCTAATTTTTTTATACCTCCTCATTAATACCATCATGAAATTTCCTTCTCGAAGGCTAAGATGGAGTTCCAAGTTCCTCTTCTAAATTTGTTTATACCTCCTTATTAATACCATCATGAAACTTTGGTTCATTATGTGGTTCAAATTTTCTAATCTTTGGTCATTGCTAAATAACTAAAAACTAGCTTCTTCTCACCATGTTCTAGCTTTGCAGCTATGGGAGAAGACTTTAGATTTCTTAAAACAACATTATTATACTTAATGTTGTCACCTACATGACCCCAAGTATTTTATGCTTTCACACCAATCACATAATTAATGAAGATGCATTTCACTTCCTCATTATCTAACTTCAAAAAGTATCCTTAGGCACATGATCATAAACCTTGTAACTAAAATTTGAATATGCTAAACCAATGGCTTTATTTTAATTGAAATGATGGCTTTCTTTTACCTAATACCATGATAGGGGTGTTTTCCTGAAGATATAGTGTTAAAAACTTATTAATTAGGTAACGTACAATCGAAATGGCTTATGTATAAAATTTATACTCTAACTTGGATCTGCTAAGAATACTCTAAAACCTCCCCATCAAAGTCCTATTCATGTCTTCCAATTCACCTATTCTATTTCTAAATTAAAATTTATTCTACATATAATAAGAAATTCATAGATGTTACTTTAGAAGTGGTCGAAAATATCTCATTGAACTCTGTTTTGGCAACTTCAAAATATTCTTTCACAACAAATATCATCTTTTGATTTTCAATTATTTTATTGAGTTTATATTTTCCTTGAACACCCATTTTCATACAACTAAAATTTGTTTTGACAACTTCAAAATATTCTTTCACAACCAATATCACCTTGTACTTTTAAAATTTGTTATTGAACTTATAGTTTCTTTTATCTATTTCTTGAACACCCATGTGCATCGATGTGTTTATCCATTAAGAAAAACTAAATTTATATCATTCTTTGTAAATGAAGTCATTTTCTTATACATTCCCAATTCTAGGACTCCTTGATTTCCATATTCTTTTATAGTTAGAGGCTCATTGTTGTAAGTAAAAAGATGAAATATACAATTGAAATTGGAAAAACTATAACTGTATATATCTAGTGGTCCATTTTTTCCAAGTTCAACATCTCAAAGGCTAAAGTTGAGTTCCAACTTCCTCTTCTAATTTTTTTAATTCTTCCTCATTACTACCATCATAAAACTTTGGTTCATTATGTGGATCAAATTTTCTAATTTTTTGTTGTTTATAAACAACTAAACAACTAGCTTCTTCTCACCCTGTTCTAGATATGCTACTATGGGACAAGAAATTAGTTTTGTTAACACAAACTTTTTATTATCAAATTTATCATCTACATGATCCCAAAGCTTGTATTCTTTCACCCCAACGAGATAATTAATGAAGATACATTTCACTACCATATTATCCAAGTTCAAAAAATTATCCTTAGGCACATGATCATAAAATTTTCCACTAAAATGTGAATATTATAAATGGATGGCTTCCTTTTAATTGAAAACATGTCTTTATTTAACCTAAGACCCTAATATGGGTGTTTTCCTAAAGAGTTAGTGTAAACAAATTATTATGTAACATACAATAGAAATGAATTATATCTAAAATTTCTACTCTAACTTGGATCCTCTAAGAACAATCTAAAACCTCACCATAAAATTGCTATTCATGTCCTCTTATTTGCCTAACCTATTTCTAAATATAAAAAAATTCCTACATATAATAAGGGAAATATCTAAAGTGCATTTTGACAACTTCAAACTATTATTTCATAAACAATATCACCTTGTACTTTTCAAAAATTCTATTGAATTTATATTTTCCTTGAACACCCATTTGCATCGAGGTTCTTATCCATTAAGAAACCACACATTGATATCATTCTTAGTAAATGAAGTCATCATCTTATACATGCCAAATTCTAGCACTTGATTTTCATATTCTTTTATAATTATAGGCTCATTGTTGTAAGTAAAAAAATTAAATATACACTTGAAATTGGATAAACTATAGTTGTATATATAATGGCTTATTTTTATCCAAGTTAACCTTGTGAGAGGCCAAGGTGGAGTTCCAAGTTCCTATTATAAATTTTTTTATACCTCCCCATTACTACCATAATGAAAATTTGGTTTTATATCTCGTTCAAATTTTATAATGTTTGTTTGTTGCTAATCAACTAAACAACTAGCTTCTTCTCACCCTATTCTAGTTATTCAACAATGAGACAACAATTTAGTTTTCTTAAAACAACATTCTTATACTTAACGTTGTGATCTACATAATCCCAAATATTGTATGATTTCAAAGAAATCACATAAATAATGAAAACACATTTCATTACCTTATTATCCAACTTAAAAAATTATCCTTAGGCACATGATCAGAAAAATCGCAACCAAAATGTGAATATGCTAAATAGATGAAAATATTTTAATTAAAACAATGGATTTATTTTAGTTAAGACCCTAATAGGGGTGTTTTCCTAAAGAGTTAGTGTAAAACACTTATTGAGAAAGTAACATACAATAGAAATGAATTCTATCTACAATTTCTACCCTAATTTGGATCATCTAAGAATACTCTAAAACATCCCCATAAAATTCATATTCATGTCTTCTCATTCCCCTATACTATTTCTGAGTCAAAATTTATTGCTACTTATAATAAGAACTCGATAAATGTTATCTTAGCAGTGAGGGAAAATATCTCACTGAAGTGTGTTTTGAAAACTTCAAAATATTATTTCACATCCAATATCATGTTGTAAGATTCAAATATTCTATTTAATTTATCTTTTCCTTGAACAACCATTTTCATCCAAATGAAATGTGTTTTGGCAACTTCAAAATATTATTTCACAACCAATATAACCTTGTACTTTCCAAATATGTTATTTGTAATGTGAGGAGGTAAATCCTCAAATGAATTTTGATTTTCCATTAAAGTTGATCATAGATATATACATGGAGGGAGAGACAGTTGGGCTTCATCGCCAAGCGTCTTTTCATATTACAATTCTCTTTATTTTCTATTTACACTATTTTACATGGATTACCTAATCCAAAGGGATTATCATAGGTCTCAGTATTCCCCCCTTTAATCTCAAGGGATGTTGGTGAGTCCAAGCATCATTCTGATTCTTTCAAACTTTTCTCTTCCAAGTGCTTATGGAAGATGTATGCAATCTGCCTATTTTTGGAACAATGACGTAGATGGATTTTCTTGGGCTCAACATGATGTCGAATCAGTTTTGTATTGATATGCTTTGTTCTATCATGGAACTTTGGGTTCTTCACCAAATTTATTGCAAAAGTGTTGTCAATCATAAGAGGAGTTGAATTCACTCATTCCTCTTGGAATTTTCCCAGAATTTTTGTGAGCCACACAATTTCATTTCTCACTTCAACTGCTGCCACATATTTTTCATCAGTTATGGAATCTACTGGAGCTGATTGTTTGCATGTCCTCTAGGACACAACGCCTTATCCAAGACTCATAGCATAACTTGAAGAAGATGCCCTACCTTCTTCATCTCCATTGAATTTTGATTGAGATTATCCAATTAAGATGAAGTCACCCACTTATGTATACTTAAGTCCAAAGTCTTGAGTTCCCTTCAAGTACTTTAGAACTATTTTTTCATTAGAACAATGTCCCTCAAAAGGATTTTTCATAAATCTATAGAAGATTCTAGCATCAAATGAAATGTCTGGTCTGTTAGTAGTCAAGTAGTAGAGACTTCCTACAAGCTCTCTATACTTTGTTGCATCCTCAAATTCTTTTCCTTCAATGGATGTGAGCTTTAACTTATGTTCCATTAGAGTATTCAAAGGATTGCACTTTTCCATGCCAAACTTATTCAACAAATCTCCAATGTACTTCTTCTGCGATAGGAATATAAAATTCGAATGTTGAGTTACTTCAATACCAAGATAATAGTGAACATAGACCAAGTCATTCATTTCAAAAAATTTCCCCAATTCCTTGTTTATGGATGCAATGTGGCTCTCATTGTTCCTTGTCATCAAAATATCATTTACATTCACCACAATATATACAACTATTTTTCCAACTTTCTTGACAAACAAAGTTGCATCATCAGGATCATAATGTTTGAAGTTGAGTTTCATAAGATGCTTAGTTAAATTCTCACACCAGGTTTGTAGTGCTTGCTTTAGGCCATACAAGGATTTTAAAAGCTTCCATACTTTTTGTTCTTGACCCTTCACGAAAAAACCTTCTAGATGGGACATAAAAACATTATATTTCATATCACCATTCAAGAAACATTTTTTACATCCTATTGATGGACTTTCCAGCCATTTTGAGCTACCAATGCAAAGAGTGTCTAGATGGTATCTAATTTTATTGAGGGGAAAAATTATCCTCATAATCGACCCCTTCCTTCTGTGCAAGAGCTTTTACCACAAGCCTAGCTTTGTGCTTGTCAAGTGAGCCATAAAATTTATACCTGTTCTTGTTGACCCACTTGTAACATGTTGGTTTGGTTCCCAATGGAGGATCAACCACCTTCCAAGTTCCATTATTTATCAAGGTATCATACTCCTTTTGCATATCTTATTTCCATTCATCATGAGAATCGGCTTCTTTGAAGGAATTTTCTTCAAAATATGAAGACAAATTTAGTTCACAATCATAAGAAACATCCATATCAACAAGTGAATTAGATTCATCTATATCGCCTCCATTTTGTCTAGTTGAAATTCTTGTTATAGTCTTTCAAACCTCATTTGGATGAACACTTTAAGGTGTCCTTGTCAGCCATTTTCGAGGAAATTTATGAGATGGTACAGACCACTCAATGGACCGAGTTAGGGATGAATCATTATTTAGTATGCCAACTCTTCCAATCACATCACTCAAAGCATCATATGGATCAGTGGTTGCAGCTTCGTGTGAGAGAAAAAGTACTTTAGAAGAAGATTCCACATATTGCTCTAGTATAGGAATCCCCCCTTTAATATGTGGAATCTCGTTATCAAATTATTGAAAATACTTTGCATGTCTGAATCTATCCAAGCGATCAAACCCTCGCTCAACAACATTTTCAACCTTGGAAGATTAAAGAAATATCTCACATATCTAGATACTAAAAATTGTTAAAAACTTCATGATAGAGGCAGTATGTTTTGAAGGTATTTCATAACCCAAATGATACCTGTATGACTCATTGCACCAAGTTGTTTCTTTTTACTTAGTCTTAAGGGATAACAATTGGAACCAAAGGCCTGAAGACCCTGAGATGCTTTACCGAAGGAATGTGGCCATACCACATTTCACAAGGAGTCTTGTTTATAATAGAGATGGACACTTATTATTTATATACACAACACATAGAATTGTGTCAGCCCAAAAAATTAGTTTAAAATTTTTGAAAAACATCATGGAACACACCATATTTAATATTGTCCTGTTCATTGTTTTAGATACTCCATTCTATTGTGGATTATAAGGAGCAATTGTTTGATATTTGATCCCATGCTAGCAAAGATAGTTTTCAAATTTATTTGAAGTGTACTCTTTTCCATTATCAATACGAATAGAGCCAATATGAGATTGTGCATAGTTTTCAATCCATGCATGAAAGTCCTTGAATGTTTTAAAAACATCATATTTGTTATTCAATAAATAAACCCAACACATTTTGGTGTAGTCATCAATAAATGTCATCATATATTTGTTTCTATTTTTAGAAGGAAAAAGCATTGGGCCAAATAAATATGAATGAATAAGTTGAATACACTCAATTTTTCTATGTGCTTTAGGATGTGAATAATGAAAAGTGTATTTGTTGTGGTTTCCTAACATACAAGAATCACATTTCTTAAGTTTCATAGGAATTGTAGGCAAACCAATAACACCACTTTTCTTTAGTGTATGAAGGTTGTCATAATCCAAGTGTCTAAATCTAGAATTCCATAAAAGACCTGATGGAAATGTACCTTCATCATAATGAGAACTGTATGAAAATGTTTGTGCATGATTGGAGGTATATTGTAACTTCAGAAGTCTTTCTTCTTCTATCCTCATCATGAAAAGTGACTGAACTAATGATTTTCTGACCTAAACCTTTCCATCATACATATGAATGGAGTGTCTCTAGTGGTGGACGTGTACCAAATACAACAAGTTTCTCCTCCGCTCTAGGAGATATAAAACATCATGCAGAAGAAAGTGTGGAAGACCAGGTATTTTGAGCTTGATGGCTTGAGTTTTGACTTATCTGCAAAGTATGATGCTCCATTAACATTGTTAGTAAATTCTTCAAAGAAATCTCTTCTAAAATTCATTGTGAAAGTTTCCCCTCGATCAAGCAACCAATCATTTTTCCAAGGAGAAATTGAAGCATTAAATAAGTCTTTAGTTACCCTAATATTGTAATGTGCCACCACATAGTGAGAGGATTCGAGTGCTTTACCTCTCCCTTTATCACTGGTTTTACCTTTCCTTTCATTTCTTTCCTGCTCAATTTTGTCCCAAGGCAACTTTCATGTGGATGCATCATGTCCATCTCTATTGCATTGTATGCAATGAGTATTTCAGTTTTTTCTTTGGAAATTTCTACCCCCCCTGACTCTAAAATTCCTTCTTCCACTTCCTTCTTCATCTTCCTTTTTTAGACGACTGAGGAGCTATCTTCTTCCCAAAGTCCTTCCCTCTCAGCAAACTTCTTGTCAAGGGAGTCAAAGATAATCTTCTTGAAGTTTCCACTTGCTTGTAATGAATTGAGGTAATTTGAATAACTGGGATATAGTGCATTGACATAAAGTATGAGAGGAATGTATATTTCAACATCAATGGTTTTTATATCACGCATAATGGATCTTACTTCTGATTCTAAAGCAAGAGGGTCATCACTTTTCAATTCAAGACTGAAAAACTTAATGATCAATTAGACAAATTCAAGTTCAGAGTTTGAGTAATAAAATTCCTTCAACTTATATAAGGCTTCAAAAGAATTTGAAAATGGTGAAATATGGCAACTCACCTCTTCATTTGCAGATGTTGCAGTCAAGGCATAGGCCTTACTATTCTTATTTTCCCAAATGGAAATCTCCTTATCTGATGTGGGCTTTACAGGTTCGTTATCTCCTTCTCCTACACAAACTCCTTTCCAAAACTCATTGAAAATGAGAGTGTGTTTTATCTTCCTTGACCATTCAGGATAATTCGCTTTTCCAAAGATAACTACTCCAATAATAGATATCAATGAATGCATTTTAACTCTATGTATTGTGTAAAAAAATGTACTTTTGGTGGTAATTTAAAAAAAAAAATACAATTGTGACATATATATATATACAATACAGGTATTATATTGGGGAGGGAGTATATGGGGGAGGGTTATATGGGGGGAGGTATTACCATGGGAGGTATTATATCACATAGGTTATATATTATATAACTGATAGTTATATATATGACAAAGGAGACTCAACGTATGATTGGTGTTTGCATTGTTTAACACAACGGAGGGGAGGTAGTATTAACTATGTGGGAGGAGGTAAGTAAAGATTATGGAGGAGATATGAGTATAGAGTGGGATTAACCTGCATAGGCCACTAAGGAGCGAGTTCTAATGGAGCGGTGTGATACCACGCTACAATGTCGCAACACGAGGAGTTTTAAAAACCTTTTTGTAACCTTTATTTATGTGTTTATTACAATAATTAATTCTAGCATTATAAACCATGAAACCTAAACCCTAAACCCCAAACACCAAACCTTTAACCCTAAGAATTTTATAACATTTTAATATGCAAACCCTAAACCTTAAACCCTAAGTATTTTATGACATTTTCATAAGCATTTTGTAACCTAATTTTTAATTGTTTATTATAAAAAAATTGCTAAAGTGATATAAACCCTAAAACCTAGGAATTTTACATCATTTTATCAAGTCTTTTGTAACTTTTTAAAACCCTAAACTGTAAACCCTAAAAATTTTATAACATTTTTAACCTTATAGCCTAAGGATTTTATAACATTTTAATAAGTGTTTTATAACATTTTTTTAAGTGTTTATTAAAATCATTTACTAAAGTGTTATAAACCCTAAACCCTAAACCTTAAGAATTTTATAACATTTTAAACCCTAAACTCTAAACACTGAACCCTCAAAATTTTATAAAATTTTAAAAAGCCTTTCGTTACTTTTTTCAAGTGTTTATAAAAATCATTTACTAAAGTGTTATAAAGCATAAAGACTAAGCATTTAATAAAATTTTAAACCCTAAACCCTAAGCATTTAATAACATTTTGGCAATCTTTTCGTAACCTTTTTTAAGTTTTTATTGAAAGGATTTACTAAAATTTTATAAACCCTAAAACCTAAGCATTTTATAATATTTTAAAGCTAAAACCCTAAACCCTAAACCCTAAACTCTAATCCCAAATTATTTTATAACATTTTATAAGTCATTTTGTTACTTTTTTAAAGTGTTTCTTACAATAATTTACTGAAGTCTTATAAACCCTAAAGCCTAAGTATTTTTTAACATTTTAAACCCTAAACCCTAAACCCTAAGCATTTTATAGCATTTTATCAACCATTTTGTAACTTTTTTTAACTCATTATTAAAATAATTTACTAAACTGTTATAAACCCCAAACCATAAACAATAAACCTTGAGAATTTTATCTCATATTAAGAGATGATTTATAACCTTTTTTTAAGTGTTTATTAGAAGCATTTACAAAAGTGTTATAAATCCTAAACCTTAAGCATTTTATAAAATTTTAAAAAGTGCTTCGTATATCGTATTTATGTGTTTACGATAAGCATTTAATGAGGTGTTATATACCCAAACCCAAAATGCTAAACACTAAACGCAAAATCCAAAACCCCAAAAACTAAACCCTGAACATTTTATAATGTTTTAGCAATGGTTTTGTAACTTTTATTTAAGTGTTTTTTAAGATAATTTAGTAAAGTGTTATAATCCCTAAAACCTAGTCCCTAAACGTTAAACTGCAAACCCTACCTCCTAAACCCTAAACTTTTTTTAAGTGTTAAAGAACTTACTAAAGTGTTATAAACCCTAAACGCTAGACCCTCAACCCTAAACCCAAACCCTAAATCCTAAACCCTATACTCTAAGCATTTTATAACATTTTAAAAATCATTTTGTAACTTCTGTTTAAGGGTTTATTAAAATCATTTACTAAAGTGTTATAAGCATTAAACCCTAAACCCTAAACCCTAAACCCCAAATCCTATACACTAAATCCTATAACCATTTTAAAAATAATTTTGTAACTTTTATTTAAGTGTTTATTAAAAGCATTTACTAAAGTTTTATAAACCCTAAAACTTAAACCCTAAGAACTGTATAACATTTTAACAATCGTTTTGTAACTTTTTTATGTTGTTTATTAAAAGCATTTACCAAAGTGTTATCTACTCTAAACACTAAATCCTAAGCCCTAAACCTTGAATCCTAAGCATTTTATAACATTTTAAACCCTAAAATCTAATCCCTAAATCCTAAACCCTCTTCATTTCATAACATTTTAGACCCTAAACCCTTAACCCTTAACCCTACGTATTTTATAACATTTTAATAAGTGTTTTGCAACTTTTTTTAAGTATCTATTAAAATGATTTGCTAAAGTGTTTTAAAACCTAAACCATAAACCGTAAAACTTAAACCCTAAACCCTAAGCATTTTATAACATTTTAGAAATTGTCTTGTAACTTTTTTAAAGTGTTTATTAAAATAATTTACTAAAGTCTTATAGACCCTAAACTTAAACCATTAAACCTAAACCCTAAACCCTAAACATTAAATCGTAAACATGAAACCCTAAACCCTAAGCATCTTATAACATTTTATGAAAATTTTTGTAACTTTCCTTTTAAGTGTTTATTAAAAGCATTTACTAATGTGTTATAAATAGTAAACTGTAAAACCTAAACATTTTACAACATTTTAACAAGCATTTTATAACTTTTTTTAAGTTTTCATTACAATCGTTTACTAAAGTGTTATAAACCCTAAACCCTAAACACTAAAATTTTTATAACATTTTAAACCCTAAACACTAAACCCTCAAAAGTTTGTAACATTGTAAAAAACATTTTGTAACTTTTTTTAAGTGTTTACAAAACTCATCTACTGAAGTGTTATAAACTCTAAATTTAAACCCTAAACCCTAAGCATTTTATAACATTTTAAACCCTAAACCCTAAACCCTAAGCATTTAATAACATTTTAACAAGATTTTTATAGATGCTTTTAAGTGTTTATTAAAA
>APFE031592820.1:8636-35698 GCA_000404065.3 Pinus taeda | reverse complement strand
GGTTCCTAGTGAGTGTCCTTTTCTTTTGATGTTTCTTGATACTTTTCTTCCTGATATTTCACTGTTTGAACCTTCTTCCTCTTGATATGTCCTTCAATCTTAAGAGTTTTGGGAGTGGCAACTTCTTCCAATGCTTTACAAGATATGGTTGGATTCATGTCTTGACGATCGATGTGATCTTTCACTTCTTGAAATTTTTTCTTCTTGATATGTCCTATCTTGATAGTTTGAGGAGTGGTAATTATGGCCAATGCATTACAACATATGGTTGGATTCATTTCTTCTTTCTCGATGTGATATTTCACTTCTTGAACCTTTTTCTTCTTGATATGTGCTTCTATCTTGAGAGTTTGAGGAGTGGTAATTCTTGCCAATTCTTTGCAAGATATGGTCAGATTCATTTCTTCTTTCTCTGGGGTTGGGTCCTGGCGCATATCCTCTTCTTTTGATGTTTCTTGATCCTTTTCTTCCTCCTCTTCATAATCTATATAAAATAATTTCTTCTCAGCACACTTATGACCTTTAGTGTATTTTCTATCACAATTGTAACAAATCCCTTTTTCTCTTTTTTCTTCCAATTGTTGTGGTGTAAACCTTGCAGGTTGTGGAAGGCTAGGAGAAAAAACACTTCCATAATTATAGTCGCAAGTGGTGGGATTCCTCGTTTCCATAATTTTGATTTCAATTTTTCTTGCCAACCTGAATGCCTTCTCCAATGAATCAGGTTCCCAAAGACGAACCTCATGTTGAATGTTATCATTTAAAGTCCCTATGAAGACATCAATCTTTTGATTCTCTAGAATATTATTTACCCTTATATTCAATTTTTGAAAGTCCTCAATGTGCTCTGCCATTGAACCCTTTTGTTTGAGATTTATCAATTGGATAAAGAGGGTGTTTCTCTTTGTATCCTCATAATCTATTATCATTTCCTCTGTGAAAATTGATCACGTGGCAAGTGGCTTACGAGAAAAAAGGCCTTCATACCATAAAAATTGATTCGATTCTAAATATAAATATGTAATACATACCTTTTGTAGCAGTTGCACCTCATGTAGATCAAAATATTGCTCCATCTGTAGTATCCAATTTAACGGATCCTTGCCATCAAACTTCCTCATATCGTTTTTTGTTGATTTTAGGAGCTCAATCTTGAAACGACTGTGACTTTGTAATTTTGGATCTTTAAGGTCTAAAATTTTGGCCTGTTATATCCCTTTGCGTCCTATTTCTAACACTGCAAGTCTGATCACAATTATATTTCACGAAGAAAGTGTTATGCCCAATCTCCCGTGATGACCTAATTATAGAATGGTTCAATAGAGCAAACTTGTACGAAGTGCCACGTGTCATTGTTTCGACTTTACATTATGAAAATGATACCTAACAAGTTCCAGCTTGTTTTCTTTCTGTCACTTTTTATGAAATTTCAATCTGATGCTCAGAGAGAAGGGCATGATGATTTTCCTAAGGTCACCTGTTTGGGATGTAATCCAGGAGCATGCAGAAACCCTAAATGCCTTGGACTGTATCTTTGAAAATATAGCGACACAAGATCTAAAATTCAAGACCGAGCTTCACCACATTTTCGGTTCAAATGGGTTTTAATTTTAGAGTTCGAAACTTCGTAGAAAAAAAAATATAGTGAAACTTTGACGATGACCTATTTGAGATGGAATTCTGGAGTTTGCAAACACCCTAACTTCTTCAAATCATATCTCTGAAAATATAGTGACATAATATCTAAAATTCGGACCCAAGGTTCAACGTGATTTTGCCTTAAATAGTTTTTTTTTTAGCTTCTAAAACATCTCAGAAAAACAGTTATAGCAAAAATTCCACGATTTAGAGCAGCGAAACCCTAGAATCCAAATCTCTGATACCAAATGTTATAAAACCAACTCAAGAAAAGATAGAAAAGATAGATCAAAGACTTAGAAATAAGCCTCTTCAAGGGGGAAACATCCTTTGCATTACACAAATGACCAATTCTTGGATGATACAAATGACAAGACTTCTTTCCTATATATGGGAGTCTGAAGGGTCATAATATAATCAGAGCCGACATAACAATAATAATGTAAGGGCAAAATAATAACAATAGTGGACTTCTATGGGGCACAATAATAAAAATATGGGGACTACATGACACAACAATATAATATGGGGGTTATACTAATAACAATAAGGGGTTGCACTAGTAGTATAGGGACCTAACAACTCTTTAGGCTCATTGGAAGTGGAGCAACATCAGATACCTATAGCCACAGTACCGAAGATCTTTATGGCTCATTATCTTTGGTCTGTGTGGTTAACAAGGCAAGTCAAAGTAGTAGGGAGCTTCTATTCAATACTAAGGGTAACATGGAGACATCAGTGGGACTCATGATCTTGGAATGACGCACTCACAAAGTTCCACTAGATCCTAAATCAAGGGCAAGAGGAGATACTGAGGTTCTACTAGTGAATCACCAATTGTTGTAGCCACTACAACAACACTCCCAAAATTTCCGCCCCTTCAAAATTTTGGGACCCTTGCACCAAGTTTGTACCTTTCAATTACCTCTAAAATATTGCCTCAACATCTGGGCAGCAAGCCAAGGCTCCTTGGTCCCCTCTAAAGCCTAGTTCTATGACACTTAAGGTTCATCTTCTTCCCATGTCGCAGGTTGCACAAAATGAGCTTACATATAGTTGAATCAGCTACTTGTGACCTTCCTTTCCAAAATTTGCTCGGTAACCAAGTCAAGTCGCAAGGTCGCAATTTAGTTTGATTGACTAACTTAAAATTTTGCAGCCATCATCTCCTTATGACCATGCAACTACGCGACTAGATCATTAGGTCGTGACATAACTTATTGTATTTTATTTTAAAAAAATTATAATTTTAAATTATTAAAAATATTTTTATAAAATTACTCCATATAGCTAATTTCTTTTACTTATATAATTAATAAATTAATATTAATTTATAACTTGTTGTATTCATTCGATTATATTACTGTCATAAATATATTTTATTATCATTGCCGACACAAGATTCAGTGAGCTATTTCTATGCTGACAACTTGGTACCAGCATTTCTTTAATCATCGACCATTGTTTTTTATTACAAATAGGTCCAGATTCAGTGTTCAAAATTGAACACATCACAGCCCTTCAAGAGGCCTCTAGCACATCAGAGAAGTGCTACATTAAAATTACTCATCCAAAAAAATGTAAAATTTAATTTCTAACCTTTTTTTTAAAGTTTAAACAATATTATAAAATCACTTTTGAAGGTTTTCCGCTCCGAGATAAATTTCCATATATCTGTTATTTGTGGATGTTGGAAGCTTGACCGGGATACTTACCTTCAACTTACCTTGTTCTCCTTCTATAAGCGTCGACAACATGAGAGATAGAGTATACAGACGTTGAACTTGATGTATAGAGTACACAAGGGGGTTATTGTAGCAATAAATAGAGTGTAATAAAGGTTTTTGGATTGCGAGAAATCGTAGTGACGGCACTGATAATCGAGAAAACTTCTTGTAAATTCTACTTTTGTTGAGTGGCGGAGGGCCGAGGCAGCCTTGTCGCCCTTTCTTGCTTGGATAATGTGGCATTTTCATTTTTTCAGAGACCTAGACACATCATTATGCCTGTACAATGAAACATTTGCATTTCGTTGGACTTAGACGCAGCATAATCACCATGGTGCTATTGACCAAAGATTTTTCTAAATATTTTTATTAGAACGAGGTAACAACTAAAAAAGAAAGATCTTAAAACGAATTTTTATAACTGTCTAATTATTTTAACTATTTTCTAGGTTAATGTGTTTGAAATTTAAAGTATTAAAATAACTAGCTATGTAATGTTGGTCTCTAGTTTTTTAAATAAATATTTGGAACTTTTTTTTAAACTATTTGAACTGTGATCTAGCTTAAAGTTTTTGAAATTTTGAAATATAAAAATCATTAAATATATGAAGGCTTTTCTTCTTTCTTCCTTTTTCGAAAACTAATTTCTTTTTGGTTAGAGGTTAGCTTTGGTTGTTGGAAGTGCGGATATTGCGTCAATTTCTATGTTTAGTATCTTTATTTAGGAACCCTGGTTGTGTAAAGTTATCACTGGTGAGCTATTATTGTCTCAATTATAATCTTTAATATAACTATTCAGTTGTCTAAAATGAAACTAATTGTGTAGATTTATGATTTTGAACTTAGTAGAGACTATAGTCAATACAAAGCCTCCAGGTCTCATCCTTCTTTTGTACCAATACAATCAGGCTTGCATAAGGTGATGAGCTTGGCTTGATGTGCCCTTTCTGCAATAGTTCCTGAATCTAGCTCTTGATCTCATCGTTCTTCATAATAGTGTCGACAGATAGGTCCATTGGGTAGCAGTGCGCCCCGCGTTAGATCGATGAAGTGCTTGACCTGACAGTGCATATGTACCCCTGTGAGTGAGGTGAAAATATCTTTGTACTCCTCCATGACCTTTTCCATCTACTGTTGTTGTGCAAAGGAGCCTTTCCTGGAATTCATGGCCACAACCTTCTTCTTGCCCTAGGGATGAATCATAAGGGAAAAAAATTCCTTGTTTGGTAAATTATCTTACTGCATTGCTTTGTAGTGATCAAAGAGATGGAAGTAGGCGGGGCTACCTCTGGTATCCTGTACAACTTATTAACCAAAGTAATAATCTAAGAGATAGGTATAGACTCATACACAACATGTCTCTTCCACAAGTATGGTTGTCCTAACAATAAATCACAAACATCAAGAGGAGCAACGTCACACAATACCTCATTTGTGATGGGCTTGATGTTATAGGGAAGGAAACACTTTTGGCTGATGCGAAGATCTTGTCCTTGGTGAAGCCACCTGATGGTGTACGGTTGTGGATTTTCTATAGTTTTTAGGCCCAGCCTGTTCACGACCTCCGCTAAAATGAGGTTCTTTTGGCTCTCACTCTCGACAATGAACTGCAACGGAGAACCCTTCATCCACATCTATGAGTGGAAGAGATGTTCCCCCTCCTCTGGATCTTTGGGTTCAATCTTCTGGATCTTGGTGGTGGCCATGGTGGCACTAGGCTCTGCATCAATGATCTGCTTCCCTTTGTCAATTCCATTATCCGGTTCTGATTCATAGTCAGAACCTGTGTCTGATTTAGAAGCCCTCATCTTAGCCACCAGTGACTTCTTGGCCTAACACTCACTTGTATTGTGAGTGGAGCTCTTATGGAATTCACACCATTTTCCCGTGTCCTTTGTCTTCGTGGTGTTGTTTTTTGCTTGCATCTTTGGCAAGCTGTCCTGGGTAGCCCTGCCTTGGCTTAGTCCTTTGCCTTATGGTTTGGGGGTGCCTTTTCCTTACTTTGGATTCATAGATCCAAAGTCCAACTTCTTCTGTTTAAACTTCTGCTCAATCTTGATAGCGTACCGATACACCGTGTCGAGTGAGGGAATGTCTAGGAACTCCATCTCATCTTGGATGTACTTGTGTAGACAGTCGCGGTACTTGAGCATCAAATTCCACTAATTATCCTTGATACCCATCTTCGTGTGAAGGGTATGGAAAATATTTGTGAACTCTGGCACATCTTGGTCCCTTCCCTACCATAGCGTGCTCCACTTTATGTATTTACCTTCATAGCTCCCAATGGGGTAATATTGTTCCTTGATGACATCTCGAAAATGATCCCAAGTGGGTGCGACTAAAAACAACAAGGGTTCACTCTCGTCCTTTTGTTCATAGTAGGTTTCTCACTATTCCTTGATGTGTGGGGCGGTTTTGAGAAGTGCAAAAGTAATATTTTTCAGATTGGAAAAGTCATTATCTTTAACATATCCTTGGAACAATTTTAACCATTTATCTACGATTTTTGCATTTGTTGGGTGTGGTTTTTATACCTATTTCCTACACTTTCTTTCCCTAGTTTTGATCCTATTTTCCTCTAGGCCAAAAAAACTTCACATGTTAATCACCATTTTTCTCACTATATACAACCTATTTCTTCGTCATGTTATTTTGCCATGTTTTATTGCATATAACAATGCAATATTCCTTTTTTTGGCTAATTGGGATAAGCATTAGAGAATTCTTTTGGGTCCTCTTCTCCTTTTCAGGTGTTTTTTGCAAGAACGAGGTTATGGAGTGAACAAGTTGCACTGATCGGTCTCAGAGTAGGGTAGAGCATATTGTTATTACACTCTGTATGCTATTACAGATTGTTGTTACACTTTGTATATTGTTACATGTGTTGTTGTTACACCACGTGCTGCTAAAAGTGACCATTGTTACACTTCAGATGTTGTTACAAGGATGATATTACCCAATGATTGTTGTTACATCCCAAACCGTTAGAATGTTGTTGCACCGTAGGTGGCATAGTCGTGGATACTATTCCAAGCAACAATTGTCAAAAATTATGAATTGTTTATTTAGAAGTAACATATCCAAATGGTTGTGATCTTAACCAATGTATCTAAATAGTATTTGTATTTAGGAACAGGTTGTAATGAATTATATTTTATGATCAGCATGAGAATCATGAGATTCTCATGACTGATCTATTCCTAATTTTGGGTATGTAATAACTATGAAAGAAACTCAATCTTTCATGTATGGGAATGAAATAGAGAGCACTGTCATTCTGATCTTGTAAATTTTAATTATTTTTAATATTGAAAACACTATGGTGATGTTGTTACTATTTCTCATTTGATTCTTTAACTAATCTCATGTTCATTCCTACACCCCTGTTAGGGAGGAAGGGCCCTCCTCTTTAGTAGGGACCGCATCGGTAGAAGTAGTTGTATATTATTGTTTTTTTATTGTTTGTATGGTTTTCTGTTGTTGTTGTATAAATTGTAGAATATATCCGCTTCATTTCTAGAATTATATTATACTGTTGCATTGGTTTGATTAAGCAGAATGGTAGTTGACCAGCTAGTGTGGTTATTAGTTCGGTGTGTGGCACGCCCTTGCTCTGGTAATCTTGAAGTGTGATTTCATTTATGTAGACTGTTTTAATTTCTGCATGAATGATTTAATTTTTGCAATTGATTTAGCGACATTCTTTACTATTTTTTTTATTTTCATTCTTGGCTGTAGTGTATCGGCACAGATAATGCAAACTCCATTGAAATAGAAAGACCTATCCTGGGTTGAAAATTAATTGGTTGCAGTCTTGGTCAATTAGGATTGCTTAAAACAACACTACATTTTGGCACCATTGCAGGGGATGGCAGTTGGCGATATAGTCAGTGAAGTTATTTGTTTGATGATAGAGTGTTCCTAGTCCACAATCGTTGGGTGGTAAGATGAGAGGTAAGAACCTATGCACCACACTAACATATCTGGGTGGGCTGACCGTTTTGATCACTAGAGCACTTAGGGTGTGGCACTTTGGTGTTTTCTTAAAGCATGTTTTCAGCTCTTTAGTTACTAGGTGATAAGACGAGAGGTAATAACTTGCGCATCGCTCTAACATACTTGGGTGGGCTCACCACTATCGAAGACTGAGACACTTAAAGTGTGAATTCATACACATAGGGTCCATTTGTGCAACTGTATGAATTATAGAAATACCAAAAATACTCCCCCATTCTAATTAGTCACATGAAAAATAGGTCGTAAAAAGCAAAGGTAGGTTGTAGATTTGGGAAGGAAAACATTTATCCAGGAACTGATCTCAAAGGAAGAAAAAGAATATTCAAATTCTCAAAGGGACGCAAGGAAAACAGGGCCACAAAAAGATGTTACTCCCATAACAAGGATATAAACCTTTTATTCCTCTATCTCAGGGCCATACCACTGTAAATCTAGCAAAAATACTCCCAAGATTAAGCATCCAATTTAGGAACATTAGGGGGAAGCTAGTAACTTGAGCCTTATGATCGAGGGAGAAGAGGAAACTAAAGGGGGACATCAAAAACCTAAAATAGGAGATCATCGATTGGTTTATCAATATCTAGATTAAGGTAGTGTAGTGAAATAGCTAGCCTTGAAGTCGCCTGAGCCATCAATTTCACCTGCAAGACAATGACAAGAACAGTTTGAAGAATGTCTGTTACAACAAGGATTGGAAGGGTTAGCAATGGGGGACAACAATGAAAACAACACTAAAACAGATGCTACTATCACCACCTTTGATTTCCCAATTGGGGATATCAGAGGTGAGGCTCCCATGAAAAAATTCCTTTATCATCCTTACCATCCTTTCAAGGGATGGCCATGGAAGACCCAGACACCTTCTTATTTGAATTTGATGTGTTACGCAGGAGTTATGACTATGTTTTAGACACTCAAAAATTAAAATTATTTCCCGCTACTCTAAAAGGAGAAACCCTATGATGGTTCACGGAGTTATTCTCTGCTTCTATTCAAACATGGAGTGATATGAAGGAGACATTCCTGTCAAATTATCAAGACTATTGCAGAACCAGGGACTTAAGAGAAGAAGTGTTCAGGACAACACAAAAGGAGGATGAGATCCTGGAGGACTATGTAGAGAGGTTCCACTATAATTTACAAAGGTCTAAACACAATGATTTAGATCACGAGATCTTGAAGGCCATATTTATAAGAGGAATGGGGGACGACTGCCTTGATACCTTGAATCT
Organism: Pinus taeda; assembly: GCA_000404065.3. Taxonomy (NCBI): domain Eukaryota; kingdom Viridiplantae; phylum Streptophyta; class Pinopsida; order Pinales; family Pinaceae; genus Pinus; species Pinus taeda. The sequence continues at coordinate 27,081 of APFE031592820.1, read as the reverse complement.
ACTAGGGAAAGGGGACATATCTCAGGAACCATTCGCCAAATATTGTAAAACTCTATCTAAGATGATCTATAGGATCATCGAAGGGAAGAAGCACAATCTGAGATGCCTCTGCCAAAATACAAAAATATGAAAGTGGAGGAGTAACGAGAGCACAGATCAGGAATTTATTCAAAAATTTCAAAACGGACATCCTCACTACTCTATTTTCTTAGATAATGACAACACAGATCAATAAGACACAAGGAGAAGTTGATACACCTCTAGCTGTGTTCTATCTGAATTACTAGAAGAAACATCCCTCGAGGGAGTGTGCAATGAATAACATCATCTTGTGCATTATTTGTGAGCTGGAACATTCTACAAGTCAGTTTCCGAAGCTTCCCAAACTAAAATCAATACTTAGAGAGTCGAGTGAATAAGTTTAGTCCTCTTGTTTCATCGCACCTAGGAGACCATGGTAGCCACGACCTCTGGGTATGTCCCAAGATTTTTCTTCTTTTAATTCGTGGAATAATGCATATAACACTCAACAATATCCATGGAAATGCTCTGCCCCTTCTCTAGCACAATTTCCTTCACCTTGGGACCAGTTGTCCCCCTAACCCTCTATTCAATATCCTCCATCTCAACCATACCCTTGGAATTAGAATTGGAGGGGGAATGCCCAATGTACAACTTGACCTGTGCAACTCCAACTACCTATGCAACCTAACCCTAACCCGAATAATAAAGTAGCCCAGAGCATAGAGGCCCTGAATACCTTCCAAACTTACCTTATCACTCTCGTTGGACTTAATTAAATTCAACTACGGTTGGGTAAGGTCATTAAAACAAATCACTCCCCTATCATTACCAAGGAGGAATGTGAACCTTCCAGAGGAGCTATAGGAGATTGTGAGGCGGTTGTTACACATATAACAGCCGATACAGAGAAAATTGTTACATCTATAACAACCAACCCAAGAAGCATTGTTACTCCTGTAACAACCAACTCGAATAAGGCTGATACACCTGTAGCAACCAACTCAATTGTTATGACTCAGAATCCTCTATGTCCTTAGAGATTAATTGAGACATGAATGACCTCACAACCCGAATCTGATTTCCTTAGGAAGTTGCAAAACCTGTATGTACAAATTCCTCTACTACAAGATCTTAAAGAAGTACCTATTTATTCCAAAAAAGTATGAGATATGTGCATTAAGAAACCTAGAAGGAAGCCTAAGGACCCTGCTGCTATACACATGATGGGGAATTTTCCGAATTAATGTTTGCTCAACCTCTTCTAACCAAATATAATGATTTGGGAAACCCTATGGTTACTGTATATATTAATGACCATCCCATAACTAACACATTGATTGATCTTGGGGCTACCATTAATGTGATGAAAAAGGACCTCTTTACCACCCTGGGGCTACATGGGCTTAGACATACACCTACTGTACTTGAATTAGAAGATAGGTGTTAAACCTGAGGGTGTATTAGAAGACATAGTAATTGCAATAGCTTCCTGGAGGTATCCAGTTGACTTTCTTATTTTACAGACCAAATCCAATCTGGGGGGGCATCCTTTGATCCTAGGAGACTTTGGCTGGCCATTGTAGATGCATTTATAGGATGCATATCTAGATATATGATGATCTTAGATGGCCAAGCTACAAAGAACCTTAATATTTACCACCCAAAACCAAATATGGATTTGAAAAATCCTTGGTGGGATGACTTTGAGCCCGAACAGATCTTTCCCTATTGCTCCTCACTCTGAGGAAATCCCAATATTTCAAGGATGAGACAAAAGATGATATCATTAATGGTTTTATTAGTAACTTGCTTTCTATTGCTTCCATTGAAAATTCAAAGGAGCAAGAGGAGGTAGAAGATATAAATTTTGAACAAATATGAACCACTCCTCATACTGACAGCAGTCCAGTCGAAATAAAACTAGGGAAGTTTCTAAACATTAACCCTAACCTGATTGCTGAACAAAACCAACTTCTGTTACAGCTGTTACAAAAATAAAAAAAGGAATTTGCATGGGACTATACGGATATGAAATGGATTCATCCCAACCTTTTCACTCATCGCATTTATTTGAAATATGGATGAAAACCAATTAGAAAACCACGGCACTGCATGAACCCTATGCTGAAGGAGGTAGTGAAGGAAGAATTACAAAAACTCCTAAGTGCTAACTTTATTTATTCGATATAGGACAGTTAGTGGCTGTCTCTGCTTGTCATTGTCCCTAAGAAGAATGACAAGTGGAGATTCTGTGTGGATTACAGAGAACTCAATAAGGCCACTCAAAAATATCATTTTCCTTTACCATTTATAGATCAGGTCCTTGACACCCTTTTTGGGAAAAAGTTTTTTTCATTTCTAGATGGGTTTAGTTGCTACAACTAGATACAGATTGCCCCAGAGGATCATGATAAAACAATGTTTGCTTTCCCTTGGGGAACTTTGGCATATAGAGCACTCCCTTTTGGACTCTGTAATGCCCCAGCAACTTTTCAGAGGGCAATATTGGGAATTTTCTATGATTGGTTGAATGACTGCATCGAAATATTCATGGACGATTTTACACCTTATGGTGATGCTTTTGAAACAACAATGTTGGAATGTTGTGTACAGAATAATGTTGCTTTGAGCACCAAAAAATGTCACATGATGATGACTGAAGAGATCGTGCTAGGACACTACATTTTCCACTGACGGGATCAAGGTAGAACCTGCTAAAATAGAGGTAACTCTAAAAATTCCAACTCCCAAGATGCAAAAAGAGGTACATAGTTTCTTGGGACATGTAGGGTATCACAGAAGGTTTATAGAGATTTTTTCAAAAATTGCATCACCATTGTTTTCTTTGCCCATGAAAGATGTCGACTTTTTGTGGACAGGAAAGTGTGAGCAGGCCCTTTTTAAGTTGAAATGATGTGTATCAGTAGCTCTGGTTTTATGTGGACCTTATTGGGAACTGTTGTTTCTCATAGCTACAAATGCATCCGATATTGTTGTAGGTGTTGTTCTGGGCCAACTAGAGGATAGGAAATCTTATGTTATTTATTACATAAGCGAGAATTTGGCTGCCGCTGAGCTCAATTACATAGTCATCGAAAAGGAATTCTTAGCAGTAGTTCATGCCATCAATAAATTTCGACATTATATCACTGGGTATCAAGTATTTGTACGCACTGACCACTCTACCATTCATTTTTTAATGAATAAGACAATTACCAATGGTAGAATTACACGCTGGTTATTGCTGTTATAGGAATTTGATATCACAATTGTCGATAAACCTGGAAAAGATAATGTAGTAGTTGATTTCCTTTCTAGGTTAACTATTAATGACAATTGCATTACTACTAAGGATTCTTTCCCTGATGAGTATCTCTTTGCTATTTCTACTTACTCACCATGGTATGCAAATATAGCCAATTTTCCTGCTGTAGGAAAGTTTCCACAATATTTTTCCTCCAAGGAGAAGAGAAATATCATACAGTAGAGTGCTACCTATACCTGGATAAATGGGAATCTCTATCACACTAGACCGGATTTCTAGATTAGACATTTTGTTAGGGAAGATGAGACCTTTGACATCCTTAAGGCTTGTAATGAGGAACCTTGTGGAGGGCACTTCACAAACAAGAAGACATGATACAAAGTCCTTTCAATAAGATATTATTGGCCAACAATATTTTAGGATGCCAAGAAGTTCATGAAAGGATGTGATAGCTGCCAAAGAATGGGCAAACTGTTGAAATTAGATGAGATGTCATTAAAACCTCAAATCATCTTATAACCTTTTGAGAAATGGGCCTTGGTTTTTGTGGGACCAATTAATCCTTCATCTAGACATAAATCCTAAATTTTGGTATGCACTGACTATCTCACAAAATGGGTTGAGGCAAAAGCACTAACCAAAGCCACGGAGAAGGTTATTTTAAATTTCCTATTTGAATAAATATTCGTCCGTTTTGGTATACCCAAGGAGATAGTCACAGATGGAGGGCCCCAATTTATCAATCTAGGTGTTGGGTGTTCACCTGATAACAGGAAATCATTTGTTAGCTTGTTCATAAAGTATCGGGATGCTTTTTCCTGGACGTATGACAACCTAAAGATGCATGACACCGAGATCATCCAACATGTTATACCTATACAAGAAGGGGTCAATCTGTTCTAGCAGAAACTAAGGAAAGTACATCCCAAGCTGGAACCCCTTATCCAGAAGGAGTTGAACAAGTTGTTGGATGCACACATCATTTTCAAAGTCAACCATTCTACTTGGGTCTCAAATCATTAGGGGAATTTTGAGGTCTAAAATGGGCCTCCTAAGGAAATTATAAAATAATAGTGGAAATAATAAAATAAGATTAGATTACATCATCAAATTTTAGACGGAAAAAAGAAAAAAATATTTATTCAACTCGTATTTTCAACTTATCTCCCTATGTGTTAACTCAAATTTTGAGCAACATCACTTGTTGGATGCAAAATTTGATTCTTCATCCAAGGAGTATCCATGTTGCATACTTTCGATGAACCTTGCTACATGAAAAATGAGAAATACATGAAAATCATGATTGCAATCACATTTTTTCATGTATTTCTCATTTTTTGTGTAGCAGGGTCCATTGAAAGTATGCAACATGGGTACTCCTTGGATGAGGAATCAAATTTTTCATCTAATGAGTACTCCTGCTCGAAATTTCAATAAAACCTTAGGGAGATATGTTGAAAATATGAGTTAAAAAAGTAGTTTTATTATTTTATTATTATTTAAACTTTTCACTTTTTTACTCCAAAAATGGTGAATCATCCCCCATGGTTGACATTGTCATTTTTAATCCCATTGGTTCTGATAAAGGTTATTTTGGTTGTACATTTTTCTTAGGAGGATATTGGTTCCCGTATGGAAGAAGTCTTGTGAAATTTGGTTATGAATTGATTTTTGGAATCTAAACCAGGCTTCAGATAAAGATAACTATCTAGTCCCCTCTATGGAGCATATTCTTCACATGGTATCTAGTTCAGAAATGTTCTCTATTCTCAATGTTTTCTCTGGGTACAACCAAGTGTTGGTTGCCGAACCAGATTGTTTGAAGACAGCTTTCAAAATGAAATGCGGAACATTTTCATTTTGGTGCATGCCCTCCGACCTTATAAATGCTAGAGAAACATCCCATAGGGTGATGGATATCACTTTCAAAGGACTAATGGTTCAAATCATGGTGGTGTATCTGAATGATGTCATGATCTTTTCAAAAAGGAGGGCAGATCACCTCCACCATTTGAAGCAGATATTGAGTGTTGTTGAAGGTATAGGATCTCACTAAACCCCAAGAAAAGCATATTCATAGTATCTGAAGACAACCTCCTCAGGCATATCATAACTAAAGACTGTTGACCTTGAATGCATAAAAGTTATCGCAGAATCCCGCTCCATAGTAGCAAGAAAGGTATATAGTCTTTCCTGGGTAAAATCAACTTCCTCTGCAAATTCATTTTTGATTTTTCCAAAATCATTAAGCCCTCTCAAAATATGATAAAGAAGGATGCGAGAGTTAATTGGAATCATGATGAGAAGGAAGCATTTTACCATATCAAGAAATCCATCACCAAAGCCCCTTCTCTATATATCCCATGCCCATGCTTCAACAAGGATTTCATTCTGTACACTTTCGCCTTAGACTTATTCCTAGTTGTTGTTCTTACTCAAAAGGATGGTAACAGTGATGAGTGGCCCATATACTTCATGAGGAAAGGATTACAAGGTGCATAGCTCAACCACACGGACATGGATAAATAGGCATACACAGTCTACAGAGTAGTTAAACATTTCTGACCTACATTATGAAGAACCATGCAAAAATTTTCATCCCTCATCATGTTGTTAGGTCATTGATTGTCCAATAAGAGTTGGGTGAATGAAGAGCTAACTGGATGACTTTCCTTTAAGAATATGACTTGGATTTCAAGCTAACTCACACGGTTAAAGGGAACGTATTATGTAAATTTGTCGCCAAAGCCACAGATCAACAAAATGAAGAATTAGAAGGATGGGACCACGAGATCGAGATGTACCAAACGACATCACAATGACACACAAATCTTCATATTGGTATGTTGATCTGAAATAATATTTATGGCAAGGGACCCTGCCTCCTACCTTGTCTGCAAGACAGAGACGAGTTGTGAGGATTAAAGCTACATCTTATTAGTTAATACAAGGATATTTGTTTCGTAAATACCACCATGTTGTGTTTCTCAAGTGCTTGGAATCTGACGAATCTCAGTGGATGTTGAAGAATCTACATGATGGGCCAGTAGGGGGCCATTATGCCAATGATACCATGGCCCATAAAATCACGAGGGTTGGTTTCTATTGGGCCACCCTGTTCAGATATGCTCACACGTATGTTTGTAAATGCTCTATTTACCAAAAGTGCACTAGAAGAGAATCTCGTTCAGCCGCCCCACTCCAAGCCATAGTAACCGAAGAACCATTTCAATGGTTGGGATTGGATGTCATTTGCGAAATTGTGCCACACTTGATGAAACAACACAGGTACATTCTCACAGCTATTGAATATTTCAGGAGGTGGGTGGAAGCCATCCTGTTGTGGAAAATCAATGATCAAGAGGTAATATCTTTTATTAGTCAACACATCATGACCAGGCTCAACATTCCAACCTCCCTCATCTTTTATAATGATACTTATTTCTTGTCTTTTTGGTTATATGATTTTTCTTTGGAAAATGGTATTGTTTCGAAACATTTAGCTAACTATTATCCCCAAGGTAATGGCCTAACATAGCCCACCAACAAAAAACTAATCCTCATTATCAAGAAAACCTTACTGTCACACGAAAGGAACTAGCACAACCCCCTGAACAATTCCTTGTGGGCTAACTCTGTCACCCCGAAACCATCTCTTGGAACCTCCCCTTATTTCTTCATCTACAGGAAATAAGCCAATTTACCGCCGAACTTGTTCCTACCCATTCTCTAGTTGCCGCAAGACTCACAAGGCACACCTTGCCCAACCATGCAAAGTCAAATTGACACCCTTATTAAGCTGAAGGAAGAAACATAACAGGCTAAGGAGAAGCTTTTTGTGCATCAAAGTCAAATCAAGAGGTGGTTTGACAAAAAAATCTACAGGGAGTAATGAGTTTAATGTGGGTGACCTAGTCCTCAAATGGGATAAAGCCGATGAGGGCAAAGGTAAGCACACCAAATTTTAGGCCTTGTGGATTGGTCCCTTTCAAGTTAAGGAGAATATTGTTCAGCATACCTATAGAATACAAACCTTAGAATGGAGGGTTGAACCCCTCCCCATAAATGGCCATGACCTCGAATTCTACTTCACCTGTCAACTCTCATAGTTGCTTCCTCATCCCTGTGCTATAGTTTCTTTTCTAGTTTTCTTTTTGCATTGTTCTTAGCTCTAGCCCTAATTTTGCATTTTTCACTTAGTTTCATCTTCTTTCATGCCTTTTGATTATTGTATTTATGTTCTTTAATAAATATCCTACCCTGAATAAAATATTTTGGAACATCACCTGAGTGAGACACCTTAGCGTTGGGGTAGCCTCTACGCTAATGGCTGAGTTGTACCTTTTTTTATGCCTGCACTTGATCACTTCTAATGTCGCAACCTAGGGAAGGTGTGAAGATATATCTCGGTGGGAAACTCTGGTTATCCATGGCACCCTTCTTTCAACAGTGAGTCTCACTTTTGACGTGGCTATAACTTGAATGAATCAGTTCATCCTACTGAATCGAGAAGAGGAAAGGAAAACCTTAATGAGTAACATATTTTGGGGAAACAATAAAGTCTTTGAAAACCATAAACAACCTCTCTTGCAAATAAAATAAGTCGATATCCCTCATCCGCCCAGGAAAATAAATTCCCAATGAATAAGTTCCCATGAGCACATGAATAAAAGTTAAATAAAGGGAAAGGGATTGAGAAAGGATTCCTGCACAAAGATGTAATACAAAGACTCTTTTGGAGTACTGTCTAGGCTCATTGGAAGTGGAGCAACATCAGATACCTATAGCCACAATACCGAAGATCTTTATGGCTCATTATCTTTGGTCTGTGTGGTTAACAAGGCAAGTCAAAGTAGTATGGAGCTTATGAACAATACTAAGGGTAATCTGGAGACATCAGTGGGACCCATGATCTTGGAATGATGCACTCATAAAGGTCCACTACATCCTAAATCAAGGGCAAGTCTATTGAGGTTCTACTAGTAAATCACCAATTGTTGTAGCCTCTACAACAACCCTCCCAAAATTTCCTCCCCTTCAAAATTTTGGGACCCTTGTACCAAATTTGTACCTTTCAATTACCTCTAAAATATTGCCTCAACATCTCGGTAGTAAGCCAAGGCTCCTTGGTCCCCTCAAAATCCTAGTTCTGTGATACTTAAGGTTCATCATCTTCCCAAGTCACAGGTCACACAAAATGAGCTTACATGTAGTTGAAATCAGCTACTTGCGACCTTCCTTTCCAAAATATGCTCTGTAACCAAGTCAAGTCGCAAGGTCGCAATTTAATTTGATTGACTAACCTAAAATTTTGCAACCATCATCTCCTTACAACCATGCAACTACGTAACTGGGTCATTAGGTCGCAACATAACTTGTGTCCTGGCTCCAAAATTTGTGACCCTCACTAGCTTGTGACTTAGAGACCTCTCACTTTGAGGTCGCCAAGTCACAATTCATTCCTATTGTTCAAGACCAAGATCGTGACCCCACGACCTTGCCACCTTGAAACCTCAACTTTATAGGTCGCCAGGTCACAAATTCGCATGAGACTCTGAGACATCTTCCACAACCTCACAACCTTGCAACCTAATGACCTATGTCAACTTCGCATGTACGACCTTTTTTATTTAAGCCACTAACCCGCTAGTTCATTTGTTCATTCCATTAGAGTGATCGAGTAGTAGGAAGGTTAGGTGACTAAGGGAGGCATGTGACTTCTTCGAGGTAGGTGACCCTTCCTCTCCCCTATGATCATTATTCCTCGCCATTTGATGTCCCTCATGGGGAAGGTTTTATTTGGTTTCGGCCTCTCCTCTGAACTCATATAACCCTAAAACCCTCTAGCTTGTCTTTCCTCCATCCAGCTTCCCTTGTGCCTCAGCAATCCATCCATTCTATGGTTATTCTCCCTTACCTCTCAGTGATCCAGGTTTTAGGGTTCAGAGAGGGCCTAAAAGCCACAACCCAAGTGCCCTTTCTCCGTCAAATTGGTTGAAAGGATGGGTCGTGCTTCCAAAAATTGTGATAGGTCGAAAGTCGCGACTTGCAACCTATGCGACCTATGTGACCTGCGACCCAACAACTTATGCGATCTCGCAATCCCAAGAATTCTGTGGCCTATCTGTCCCCACGACTCTCGCAACCCAGTGACTCCCTCTACCTGTGACCTAGCAACTTATCTAATTCTGCGACCTAGTCAACTCAAGTCCCTGAGTCACTAATTTAGCTCCCTTATTTCTTTCGACTCCTATCTTGTGTGATCCAGTGACCTCCCTTCAAGATGAACTTTGGCCTAAGACTTTGTCCTATTTTTCAAAGTTCTAATCATATTTTTCTTTTTGTTATATATTGTTCATGGTGTCTCTCTCATCATAGGATTTCTTGTTTTACATGTCAGGTGATGACGATCTCAAGTGCATTTTGTTTTCTTCTTTCTATGGAGAAATGGCACCTCTAGTAGTCAATCCTTCCTGGAAGAGAGATGAACGTAGTATCCAGGAAAGCCACCAAGGGGAAATTCCTCCTATCTACATGGACATTGCATGCAACATAAATAAGACTACCAAACGCTTCTAGTTCGACATATATGCAGAATTTTCTAAGCAGGACATCCTTGAGGACTAGGAAGACTTCAAGGTATACCTCAACATTAAGAGGTTTAGGCTCCACAAAGTTGCCTCACATCCGCCTGTCTTCCCATGTGCAGAGATCATCGAATTGATTATATATAACACTGACCCAGATCGGTGGGTAGTAAGGAACCATACAAGTGAGGCTTTCGCAACTATATCATCCACATGCATTGTTGCTTATTACATGTTACCAGATAAAGAAGAGACCTTCAATACCAAGTGGCTATCAGACTTCCCGATACCAACAAAAGATATTTTAAGGTCTTGGTAGCAAGACCCTTCTAGGTTCTGGATGAAAAATGATCAAGTGTATAGGACAAAGGGCCTTAAGAAAGTTTACCAGCTCATGGCTTCAATGATGAATCGATTGTATGGGAGGCCCGACATCGATACCTTTCTCAGGACATGGGTCCCTATCATGTATTTTGTCACCACCAAAGGCACAATCTTCAACTAGGCTAGCATCCTTGCCTCCTCACTGATGACCAACATACATGCGGCAAAGTATCCTAAGGTGGATCGACCATTAGAATTCTATATGGCATCATACTGGTTAGATGCGGTTTGTGCAAGGTGTCATTTCGGATGTTGAAGGTATAACTGGACAAAAAGTGTGGTAAAATCCATGCATCAACGTTATAAGAGCTTTTGGGATCCAGGCTACAAGAGTGTCCTTGAGTCCACTTTGAAGTCTTTCATCACCCCTTTATACCAGTTGCTCTTTGTAGAATGCCCTCTGTGCATGTCAAAGAGAGCTATGGAGACGATTACCCATATAGCAAATTAGTTTCCCCTCTAGGAGGGCATATTCATCAGGGTCTTCAAATCATACAAACCTCCTCACGCACTTCCCAGGTTCGTCACAGAAAAATTACTGCTAATGGAAGTATGTTACCATATCACCACAGGATTCTTGAAGACACTGAATAAGAGCAATAAAAATCCCTAGCCCACCTTCCCACTCACCATTGGAGCGTATATTGTTAAAAAATTTAAGGAAGTCAAAGCAAAGGCCAAGGATATGAAGGGATTTCATTTTGTGACTCTAAGTCACCATATTTATGACCCCAAGAGGATGGTAGTCGTGCATTGTATGAAGGATAATTTTAACTGGTCATACCTGCACACCAAGAAGTGTCATGAAGATAAGGTTAAAATTTGGTACAATGCATCTAGAGAATTTAGCCCAAGCGAGAAACAAGAAACATAAGCCTACAAGTCAGGTCTACCTTGTTCAAGAGAAAAGGGGAGTGAAAAATGCAAGTGGGAAACTTAAAAGCCATAAAGTGAGGAACCAAATAACTCTCTGAGAGAGCAAGAGGAAGAGGAAAATGGTGAAACTTTGGAAGAAAGAAATGCGACCCTAGCTAGGCAAAAGCAAAAGTTGAAAAGGAAAAGAGAAGAAGAGATGAGAAAGACACATAAATATAGTGATCAGTAGCCCGAGGACCTTCAGGAGCAGCAACTTGAAGAAGAAAGAAAGAAGAAAAAACAAGAGGAAGAATGAATGAAAAAGGAGGTAGAGGAGCGACGAGTCTAAGAAGAAAAGGAAAAGGAGAGGCGAGAGAAAAAAGAGCTAGAAAGGAAGAAACAACAAGAAGAAGAACTCAAGAGGAGGCGAGATAAAGAAGAGAAGGAAAAGAAGAGAATAGAAGAGGAATAAGGGAGAAAGGTTGATGAGGAAGAAAGGAAATAACAAGAAGAGGAGCTAAAGAAAATAGAGGAGGAGATCAACAAGAAAAGCAAGCAAGATCTCCAACAATAGCAACAACACCAAGAGTCAGACACATAAGCTGAAATTCCTCCATTAGATGTTCCTTCGTCCACCCCCATTATCAAAGGGCACTTACCCCTTAAGGGATTGGGAATTCCTACTGAAGTAGAGGAGGAGGTATTGGATCTCACAAGACCTACATTTGACCAAGTCAATCATAAGAGCATATCATTACTCATCAGCACAACAACTCGACATGGACACCACAGTCAACGAGTACATGCCAGTAGTGTCATGTCGAGTTGTGTCATGAGTTATCTCAACCACATCACTACTATGGACGATACTTGTTGTAATTAATGTAATGTAAAGTGGAAATCCAAGAGACCCACATATGAAGTCAAAGAGAACTGTAAAGTTGAAAAGCTGTAGGAAGTCAAAAAATGATGAGGGAAGTCAAAGAGTCACAAGGGTCAATTATAACCCCTTGGCTATATATACCCCCTCATTGTATGAGAAAATGACTTTTCACCTTGGCTCCTCCCACATAGCCTTGAGAGTCTGTAATATGTTCTTTGAGGAGTGAGGAGTGGCTCTAATGTCCCACTACTGGGACTAGTGATGTATGGTGTATAGATGTGTCTTAGATCTTTTGCTTAGTTCAGAAGCCTAGCTCAGGCCAACATGTTTTCACGCATGTTTTGTATCCTTTTGTAAGAGTATTCTTTAAAAGTTTGTAATGCATGTTTGCTTAAGTTGTACTAAGATAGTTGAACTACTTTGATTATTTTAATACTCATATTGTTGAAGATGTGTTGTATTGTTTATCATTGTTGTCCCGTCCATGTGGACTACTTCGCGGGACATTAGACGAACCAGTTTGTGTTTTCTTGGTATTAATGACTGTCACCCTCATGTGGAATATTTCGCTGAACAGGTATGTGTTTTCCCTTGAACTTTGGTTTTCACGACTGCCGCATCCACTGTGGACTATTCCGTTGGACGCTAGACATACCCTTATTGTTGTTCGCATGTGTTTCTCCCTGGGTTGGGACTATTCCCTCTCATCAAGAGGCAGACTTTTCTTTCCCCCTTTTGAGAGTAAGAGAACCCGATCATATAGTTACATTATGCACCCACCAGGTATACTCACCTCGCTTTCCTGAAGTTACAAGCATAACACTCTCATGTGTTGAACAATGACATCTAAGGCAAATCTCTAAGATAATGGCAATTGGGTCATCATACTGGATGGGACTCCTACACCAAACAGTATGAGGTCTAGTTTAGACTTCATATCGTGGAGATCCCCTGAATGTTGGCGGATCCATCACTGTTAACATGACCATAAGAAACCCTCCTTAGCTATAAGCTAAACATATTTATCCATAATCAACCATAGTCTACTATGGTGTACTAGTTAGAGTTGTCTTTAGTGCGACTTGTTGGACTTTCTGGTGCCATAATTTGACGTAAAGATTTGAGGTGAAATCTTCATTTGTGTTATTTAAACTCACTTTTTCATTATATATATGGATTCATCACCCTTAAAAACCCTTAGGGAACTTCCATTGTGCAAGGTTTACCCATCAAGCTTGTGATTTCAATAAATTCTTGTCGGATTTTATAGAAATTAGACTAGAAAAAGCCCACCAAAAAGGCTTCCAAAAAATCGCACAAAAACAACTCTGTACTAATCCTCCAGTGGTCAACTAACACAACCAAATTAATAACTCGGAAGACATTTTCGATGATTTCTATACCAATTCACATATAAAAATAACATCAACTAAATAGTTATGCTAATAAGTAATTAATTTGTAATAATAAATAAAAACTATAAACATATATAAAAACGCCTTCACGAAGTGGCAGGGAAAGAAGGGCGAGTGAGTAGAAAAGAAGAGCCATAGGCAGCGTGTTTTATTAATGTTTTAGCTTGCAGGTCGTATCCCACTACCACGACCGCTATTTTGTCGGGAGAGACGTGCATATGCGTTTTTGTCGGTTGTCGCGACGTGGAAAGAGTGGAAAGTTGTCTCTTGACCAGACGTCTCTCTGTCGTTTCTGCTGCCCTCCCCATCTCGTCGTTTCGCTTTGCTTCTTGTTGCGTGCCGTGCCCTCCCCTCCATCATTTCGACTCTAATTCCTTCTATTTTACCACTCCTATTACCCATCGCCTTCTCATTCTTCTTTCCTTTCCCTTCTCCTTTTCGTTTTGGCTCTCTCGAGTCGAAGGGATCGTCCAGATTGAAGGATGACTGGGGAGGCTGAAGAGTCGCGGGATCGAGTCGCGGCAGGCACTTACAAGAGGCGGGCGCTTTGCCAGGATGAGGTCGCTAGCAACGTTGACATGCTGAACGAGATATTCAAGTATCTGGACGGGGTGTCTTTGGCCATGGCTTCTTGCGTCAGTAAGAAATGGAAGCAGGCCACCGACGATGAGGGCCTCTGGGAGGCCATCTGCACGCGCCATTGGCCATCCACCGCGTCGTCTCAGAGTGGACAGTTGAAATCCGTGGTGGTGGCTCTCGGCGGATTCAGGCGTCTCTACGTCAACTGCCTGCACCCTCTTCTCTCCAATCGGAAGCATTTGAAATCAAAGGGGGCATCGTCTTCTGTGCCCAAGCAAAAGTGGAGCAAGGACGAGGTCTGTCTTTCCCTCTCCCTCTTTTCCATCGATCGCTATGAGAGAATAGCTCCTCGGCACCTGAATTCAGGTCGCATGGCCGGAATTGTGTGGAATGCCTGTTCGGATGAGCAAGAGGCAGCCTCCTCCTTCACTTCCGAAGTGCACCGCCTTCTGGACGGGTGGAGAGGCAACTCTATCCCTCATCATTCATCCAAAAAGATGGGCATTAAGGGTGAAGATGCTGGCTATTGCTGGGGATCCATGGATTCACAATACGCTCCCAAATAATCCTTGCAATACAGACAGCATTAAAGGTACCAAACACTTGTTTAGAATGGTTTGTTTCTCACAGGTTGCAGATATTTACATAAATTCTCTGCTTATCGAAATGACATATATTTATATTATTAGGGTTCTTGTGCATATCCCGTCGCTGATAAAAGAATTTAGAAGTAAAACCTCCATTAATACGGTTATATAATTTGGTAAATTACTCGAAGTAGTTTTTCAAAACACCATGAAGCCGTGGATTTATCCGGGTTTTACTTCCCTAAATTCACTCCTTCCTCCTGAAAAACATAATAGTGTGTGTATATAGCCTCTTTTCAGATTTGATTTTATTCTGAGCATCAACAATTCTAGTGTCTTCGTATGTGCTGAAATAGAGATGAATTTAGAGCAGAAAATGATGGTGTTCAAAGGCTCTTTTCAGATTTCTTTTTAATCTATACTCTCTTTTCGTGTGTCAGCCTAATGGACCAGATTCAACGTATTTTCGTGTGGCACATGTCGGTATGCGAAAGCTTTTTATTAAGTTTTCTGTACGGTTTATGTAAACTTATACAATTGTCCATCATATTTATGGTGGTTAAGGTGTCCATGATATTGTAAGGCGTTTTAATATTTAATGAGAATAATCCTTGAACTCTCCGTTTGAGGAGTTTATCTAAAGAAATAATAGATTTACTTTTAATTATAATGATAGTTTAATTATAACATTAATTTTCATTGGTTTTCAATTCCAGTTTTATTGCTTTTTAGTTTTAATTTTTTTTTTTTTCCTATTGCTAATTTAGTAATTTTAATTTTAGGATTGTTAACACATGACAAAATGATTGCATCTAATTCTTATTTTATATCCAAAAATAAAAAATAAAAACTAAATAATACTTTCACAGAATTATTTAAATTATTAATTACACTGTTAATTTTACTTTTCCCTTTCAAATCGTCAGATATTATAACGATATTAAAATTTAATTTTACTATTATTTTCAAAACAATATATAACTACTTTAATTTATTAATATATATTTATATTATATTAATTTCATTGTTTTCTCAGCTCAAGATTCAATGTTAAGTTGGATCTAAGAGCATGACGAATGTAGGGTTCCATATTGATGGATTCATTCTTTGGTCTACCTAGAAGAAGAGATTGTCCCTCTAGGGGTCAGTGGTATAGCCTATTATATCAAAAATAACATTGCTTCCCACATGTAGCTTCATAAGATTGACTCCCTTAATCAATACATTTGGATCAAAATCTCTCACTCTAATACCAATAGAATTTTCCTTGCAACTTGTCACTTTTCTCCCATTAAATTCTACCTCATATAAGAAGAACAACCTAGATAAGAATTGTCCCTTCATTAAATTAGAACATGATATCCATAGCCTAAGGAATGAAGGAAACATCGCTGTGCTTTGGGACTTTAATTTCAAATTGCCACTATCCAAGCCACTCTATTAAGTAATAACTCTAACCCTAACCCCTTATGGCTTGGTGAGGATTATGTTCTAGCTGGTAAATTCCAAAGAAACACCGAAGACACTACCAAGAACCTTTTCGGCACTGAGCTAATTAAGCTTTGTAGTTCCCAAGACTTGATTATTTGTAATGGGATTAATAAGTGGCCTTCCTCTGCTCAGATGACTTGTATTCTTGGGCGCAATAGCAGTGTTGTGGACTATGCAATATTTGATCCCAGATTCTCCACTGTATAGTTAATTTTGATCTTCTAAACGACCATGAGCTTGATTTTGACCATAGACCTCTCTCATTAACCCTTAATCTTGATATGTACACCAACCACATGCATAAGAATGGTGAGAGTCAAAGACACATGCATTTTGACGAAAGTAAAATAGATCTCTTCTTAAAATTTTTAACAAAGGAATTAGCTTCCTTAACATATAATGACAACATTGATCACATCTACCACAATTTTACTACTATCCTCTCCACTACCATTAACAAATTGTCTAAGGAGGTATCATATAATAAGAGAAATAGGACTTCCAACCCTTGGTATGACAATGATGCTCCCAATGAAACTATTAAGGATGAGAAAATCAAGGTGTACAAAGCTCTTATTAAAAGGAAAAAATGAGAATATATAAACAAGAGGCAAGATCTTCTCCTTCACCTCTCTAAAGTTGAGCCTAGAAAGTTTTGGAGGAACATTCTTGTTCGTAAATCTAAAGAGATTAGTTTGATCCCTTTAAAGGAATGAGATGTCTATCTTAGGAATGTTTATGACTCCCCAGACACCATGGGAAACATAAAAAACACTCCTTTAGAGGGAGGTACCTTTTCTTTCGAAGACATGGAGTTCGAGATTAAGAAGCTCACTAATGGGAAAGCTAGGGAGATTGAAGGATACCATGCTAAAATTCTCAAAATTGAAAGGTCCATACTCACCCTATACTTGCATAATCTCCTCAACTTGGTGGTTAAACATGGCTTCCCCAATTCGTGGACGAGGAGCAAAGCCTTATTGTTCCTATCTTTAAAAGTGGGGATAAAAATGATCCCTCTAACTATAGGACTATCATGATTAGCCACATTTTAGCCAAGTTGTATGGGCTCATTCTAGAGAAGAAGATTAGTGCTTGGCTTCAAACCCATGGTAAAGGAGCCACTGGGCAAGCTATTTTTAGAAGGTACCACTTTGTGATTGATCACGTTGTCACTCTTAGGAAGTTATGGCAAAGGCTCCATAAAATAATGGTTCCTCCCGAATTAAGGGCCATTGTTATTAGATCATACGAGAATGGCATTGCCAAGCTTAAGACCACCGAGGATTGGTCTACTAAAATTAAATGCAACATCGGTGTTAGAGAAAGGTGTCCCCTATCCCCTACCCTTTTTGGGATTTACATTGACTAACTTAAAGAATGCTTAAAAGTTGTTGGTTGTGAAAGACTAAAACTAATAAATTATATTTATTAAAATGGAAGGGTTAAATATTATATATAATATATATATATATTATATAGATATAATATATATGATAATAACTTTACTCACCTGAATTTGGTTTTTAATAAAAGAAATAGTATTTATTAGAGTAAGTTATAATTTGTGTAGAGATTATTAAGATTATTTTTTAAGAATATTTATAATTCCATATAACTAATTTATTTTATTTATATAGTTAAAAAATTGATATTGATTTATAACTTCTTGTATTCATTCGATTATATTACTGTCAGAAATATATTTTATTATCATTGCCGACCGGACGAGATTCAGCGAGCTATTTCTGCGCTGAGGACTTGGTACGGACATTTCCTTTATCGCCGACCAGTGTTTTTTAATACAAATGGGTTCAGACTCCATAGCACCTACATTTTTGCTTAATCGCCGGCATTGGTTTTTTTTAACGCAATTAGGTCCATAGCATGCGAAGGCGACCGAAGGTATATACAACTTATTACGTCCAATTAGGTCCATATCTGCCATATCTTATAAATCTGCCATATCTTATACCTCCCTTTCACGTCCAATTAGTTTTATAGTTCCATATCTGCCAGGTCACATCGATTGTAGATAGCTTTCCGCCTAAGTCTACAATCGATTTATAAGTTGTATATAAGTTGTGAAGGGTCAGCATGAGAATAGTGGTTTGTGAAGAGGCATACTTTTGTTTTTCTCTTGGCCCGTTAACATGTTTCTTTACGTTCTAAGAAGATGAATTCTGAGCGAAGCAAAAACAATGTTAGAACCTGCTTTTTTATGTTCTAAAAAAAGTTCTTTGATAATGAAAAACAATTTTAAGACATACTGCATGCTTAATATAATTCAATCATGAAAAATAAATTTACTAATATTTATATCTTTTAAAATAATCTAATCACAATTTTACTAAAATTTAGTTAACCATAATTAA
>APFE031592819.1:0-20927 GCA_000404065.3 Pinus taeda | reverse complement strand
GTAGATCTGGAATCTTTGTGAAAAAACACCTGATTTCAAAAAAACAATCAGTCGAATTGGAGTCCGGATGAGGGAGATATCGCTGATTTAAAATCAGCTCTTTTTTCAGAAATTTTGGGTGACGGCGGGAGAGTAGCAGCACAGATCTGGAATTCTAGTGCCCGGATCAAGATTTCTATCACATGGGTAGATGCAGAATGATTGTTCCATTTCTGAAAACAGGTCATAATAAGGATTCTGAGCAATATCGACGAAACTATGACAATTTCAAATTTTCGCCAAGTCAGCGAATTTTTTCTCAAAACCCTCTTCATGACGACTCTAAATTTTATAGGAAAAGATGATGGTCCTACTATTGAAGAATTCATACAAAGATACAAGTCCTCATATGGGACATATTGGAAGCTTCCAATGCTGTTTCATATGAGAGATGAGGCTCAAAAATGGAATTCATCACTTGACTACCAACAATTGATCACACTTTCAGATGCAGAATTTGAAAAAATCTTTTTGGACAAATGGTCTCGAGCTAGAAAAAAGGAGAATGAGACACATAAGGGGTTAATTGCTACAGGTGTCTCCTTACTGCAGGTTCATGGATTGATTCAGAAAGAGAAGATCATTGTTTCTATCAATCCTAGTGCTAAACATAATTTTATCAATGTTAATTTGGCAAAAAAATTGCAAGTCCCAGCAAAACATATTGAAAATACACAGGCTGATGATAAGGATGCTCAAATTTATAAGGATTTGAAACTTTCTATGGATAAGTATGTGTTTCATGGCGATTTTTATTCTTCAGATATGGATAACATAGATGTTGTTTTGGGATACCCTTGGATGGAATCAGTAGGTACTATCAATATTAATGTGCAGAAGAAATTCCTGAAGCTCTGGTATAAAAAGAAGAAAAATACATTACAGGATATTTCCATTAAAAAACAGGTAGAGTCCAAGGACGCTGAAGAAGAAGATGTTCCAGGGTCTGACATATTAGATGATGAGCCAGTGATGATAGACAATCAAACACAAACAGAGGCTGAACCAGAAAAGGTTACAGGTGCTAATACATCAGAGGAGGGCTCAGTGGTTGAAGTCATATTGGAAAAAAAGACACCACAACAGGCACCATAGTAGGGTGAATTAAAGAAAAAGACACCGTGAGTTAAAACTTCAACATATCATCACCCACATCACCCCGCAAGACAACCATCAAGATGAAAACCAAGTAGTCACAACCCCCTTATGACGGATAGCGAGGAGCGAAGATCCACCTACTACACATCAACACAGAAGAGCTACCACGGTCAACTTTTTTCATGGCTGGGATAGAAGATGATGACCTAGATGCACGTGCTTGTTCTAGCCTCTATATAGGCCCATCATCCTGTTTCAGGTGGCTGGGAGGTCGACTCTCCCTGCTTCTCTTTCATTGCTTTTTCCAATGCCTGCTCTGTTTCTGCTAATCTCTCATTCATCCTTATTAGTAAACTTACCATGTCCTCCTCTTCTTTCTGCAATGCAACTTCTGTGGTTTGTGGATGCATTGTAATTGGCAGCTTTAATTTCTTTTTTGAGGGCTGCAATGTACTCCTCCTTCTTTATTAGTGCTTTGATGCCCTTTGCATCCTTAGAGAATTCTTCCAAGGTATGACATATTAGATGATGAGCCAGTGATGATAGACAATCAAACACAAACAGAGGCTGAAGCAGAAAATGTTACAGGTGCTGATACATCAGAGGAGGGCTCAATGGTTGAAGTCATATTGGAAAAGAAGACACCGCAACAGGCACCACAGCAGGGTGAATTAAATAAAAAGACACCGTGGGTTAAAATTTCAACATATCATCACCCACATCACCCCACAAGACAACCATCAAGATGGAAACCAAGTAGTCACAACCCCCGTATGACGAATAGAGAGAAGCAAAGATCCACCTACTACACATCAACACAGAAGAGTTGTCACGGTCAACTTCCATATCAAGCGAGCGAGGCACCAGTGAGATCGAGGGTTCACCTTTCTCTTGGATGGCTAGATGCACGTGCATGGTACCAGTGGACTATTCTTTTGAGTAGATCTTATTATTTGTGTTATTCTCAACAATTCTCCACTTTTTTTCCCAAGAAAGTGCTCTGATACCACTTGTTGTAGATCTGATCCAAAATTATATGAAAATATAAATAAAGAAGATGATGAGCTAGATGCACGTGCATCTGATCCAAAATTATATGAAAATATAAATAAACCCAAGAATAACAAGATCTGAATAAAATAGAAATGCTTCTTTATTATCAAACCCTTAAGGTAAGGCAACCATACATTCACTCCTTAAGGAAGGAAAACACTTCACAAGCCATATGCTTGTTCATACAATATTCATTGACAATATTTCTTCACTATATTTCTTGACTATCTCCCATGTGGAGTCTCTAGCCTCTATATAGGCCTCATACATACAATACCATGGATCATTACCATAGTTCCCTCATACCATCCACTAATACCATGGGCCCATTACATTAATACTAACTACTTGTGGTCCCTTACATGATATGGGTTAACCACCTTATTTATTACTATGGCCCATCCCATTATTACATTATTACCTTGGGCACCTCCCTTGGTACCCCATATTATCCCCCCTAGGTATATAACATTCCACCCCTGTAAGCATATTTCGTCCCCGAAACATGGGAAGAACACAAATAATAAGATCTACTCAAAAGAGTAGTCCACTCGTACCATGCACGTGCATCTAGCCATCCAAGGGAAAAGTTAACCCTCGATCTCGCTGGTGCCTCGCTCGCTTGATATGGAAGTTGACCGTGGCAGCTCTTCTGTGTTGATGTGTAGTAGGTGGATCTTCGCTCCTCGTTATCCGTCGTACGGGGGTTGTGACTACTTGGTTTCCATCTTGATGGTTGTCTTGCGGGGTGATGTGGGTGATGATATGTTGAAGTTTTAACCCACGATGTTTTTTTCTTTAATTCACCTTGCTGTGGTGCATGTTGTGGTGTCTTCTTTTCCAATATGACTTCAACCATTGAGCTCTCCTCTGATGTATCAGCACCTGTAACATTTTCTGCTTTAGCCTCTGTTTTTGTTTGATTGTCTATCATCACTGGCTCATCATCTAATATGTTAGGCCCTGGAACATCTTCTGCTTCGGCCTCCTTGGACTCTACCTGTTTATTAATGGAAATATCCTGTAATGTAATTTTCTTCTTTTTATACCAGAGCTTCAGGAATTTCTTTTGCACATTAATATTGATAGTACCTACTGATTCCATCCAAGGGTATCCCAAAACAACATCTATGTTATCCATATCTTAAGCATAAAAATCACTATGCAACACATACTTATCTATAGAAATCTTCAAATCCTTGTACACTTGAATATTCTCATCATCAACTTGTGTATTTTCAATGTGTTTTGTTGAACTTGCAATTTTCTTGCCAAATTAGCATTGATAAAATTATGCTTGCAACTAGGATTTATAGAAACAATGATCTTCTCCTTCTGAATCAACCCATGAACCTGCAATAAGGATATACCAGTAGGAAATAACCCCACATGTTTCCCCTTATCTTGTTTTCTAGCCCGAAACCATTTGTCCATAAGGAGTTTTTCCATTTGTTCATCCGAGAATTTGGCCAAGTTAGTGATTCCTAATGATTTCCACCATATGGCGGCCTCTTCCTTCAAAAAACATGGTATGATACAATTCCATCCCTCCTCAAATATTTTCTTTAGATTTTGTATGAATTCTTCAATAGTAGGGCTATCATCTTTTCCAGTAAACTTTTCCATGAAGAGGGTTTGAGAAAAAATTTGCTTACTTGGCAAAAATTTAAACTTGTCACAGTTTCGTCAATATTGCTCAGAATCCCTATTATAACCTGTTTTCAGAAATGGAACAATCATTCTGCATCTGCCCATGTGATAGAAATCTTGATTTAGGCACTGTAATTTCAAATCTGCGCTGCAACTCTTCCACCGTCACCCCAAATTTCTGCAAAAAGAGCTGATTTTAAATCAACGATATCTCCCTTATCCGGACTTCGATTTGACTGATTGTTTTTTTGAAATTGGGTATTTTTTCACATATTATCTAGATCTACAATTAGATTTTTTAGATCTTGCACCAAGACGTCTAGATATGCGCCGCAAACTTGCTGCCCTGAAAAATTATCTGCAACCCACTGATTTTTAAATCAGCGATATCTCCTTCATCCGGACTCCAATTCGACCGATTTTTTTTAAATCAGGTATCTTTTCACATAGAATCCAGATATGCAATTAGATTTTGTAGATCTTATACCAAAATGTACAGATCTGATTTGCAAACTCGTCGCCCCTGAAATCCTACAAAAATAAAAATAATTCTCCACTTTTTCGCCCAAGAAAGTGCTCTGGTACCATTTGTTGCGGATCTAACCTGGAAATATTATAGATCTGATATGAAAATATAAGATAATGCAAATAAACATATAAATAGTATAAAATGATTCTTTATTGATCAACCCTTAAGGTAGGGAAACACCATACATTCACTCCTTAAGAAAGGAGAACACTCCACAAGCCATATGCTTGTTCATGCAATATTCATTGACAATATTTCTTCACTATATTTCTTGACTATCTCCCATGTGGAGTCTCTAGCCTCTACATAGGCCTCATACATACAATACCATGGATCATTACCATGGTTCCCTCATACCATCTATTAATACCATGGGCCCATTACATTAATACTAACTACTTGTGGTCCCTTACATGATATGGGTTAACCACCTTATTTATTACTATGGCCCATCCCATTATTACATTATTACTTTGGGCACCTCCCTTGGTACCCCATATTATCCCCCCTAGGTATATAACAGAGTACACCATCTCCCCAGTTTTCTTATGTAATTCAATCTGATCAATTGGGTGGATATCTTTAGAGAAAACTTCTAGATTGGTTCTAATATAATCAGCAGTTGACTGTGGTTGCTATGTCTTGGGCTTGAAATGACTGAGGATCATTTTCTTTTCCTGAATATCATAAGCAGCCATTAGCCTTTGTTGATTGGTGGGTGTTGTCCTCATTAGATGATTATAAATTTTCATCCTTATTGGATCATTTTTTGCTTTTATTTCAGTGAAAGTTTTCTTGATATCTGAGCTTTGCTTGCTTTGAGGCTTGGTGGATGAAACTTCCATGCTATGTTGCTTCTCTAGCTCTTGCTGGAATGAGCTAGTTGATGTGTCAAGTAATGGAGAAGTTTGCTGCTCAGTCCTTTCCTCATCTCTCATGCTACTTGTGGTATCTTCCAAAAATTCCTCCTCAGAATAGGGATTCAATCTCTGCCTCTTATCTCCCAGTTGTTCTACTGGTCCACTGGCAGGGGTATCCTCTTCTTTATCTCTCTTTCTGCTCTTTTCCTCATTTTGAGGAGTCTGTAATACAGGGGCTTTTGGTGCCTTGGTTTGAGCTGGGGGAACTTGCCCTTGACCCTGTTCTTTTGACGTGGTAGGCTAATCTGCCATTGTTTTTTGTTCTGTATCCATCACCTCCTTGCCCTTTGCTGCTGCTGAACTGGCCTTTTGTGATGTTTGCTATGAGCTCTCAGCAAAAGATGTATCACCTCCAATGTGTTGGGGAAACTTGAAGGATACTAGTCCAAAAGAGTCTAGGTCAAGTGTTTTTTCAAGCTCTTTCATTTCCTTTTCCAATTTCTCTTCTTCAGTTATCTCTTCAACTAATGTGCCCTCTAGCCACTCTTGTTGATTAGCATATTGTTGTATTTTAGGGATTTTACAATGAACATATGCTGGCAGTTTATTTTTCACTTTCCTATAACTTATGAAATGATTGGGGTCATATGGTGCCCAATAGAAACTTTGTTTTAGCTTGAGTCTGTGCCCTAAAATATCATCAGCCTCTTGCCAGACTTCCCTTTTATTGAAGGTGAAAGGGCCCAATTGATTTCTTATTTTGAGTTGTGCCTTTTTCTTGGCCTCACAAAAATGGATTACATTTGCTTGGATAAATTGTCTAAAGTATTCCAGGGCAAACAATCGCATTGGCACATATTTTGGCAATTTGTAGGGGCACAGCTCACAGCCATATATTTGGATCACAGTGTGATTCTGGTAAAAGTACCAGTCACCTATGCTATAGCTCTTGGAGAGCTGTAGAATTCTATGCATTTCACCAGAAAGTCTATTTGGAGGACTTGTCATCAGTAAAGAGGTGGCTGGATATATGAACAGATCAATGAATTCACAATAAGTATAAGGAGAGTAGTAAACATGGTGGAAGACTGGGGTCCAGAAGATTACAGACCTTGTCTCTCCTTTGAAATCTAATTTTCTGAGGGGAACTCGAAAACTATGTGGCTGATAGTAGAGCAACAAATGATATATGTATGATGTGTATTTAAACACTCTTTCTCTGTCCATGCTCATGAATTTCTCATGGATCTTATTAGCTATGAAGGTGGCATAATCATACTTGACAGCGGGGGGTTGTCCTGGAGTAAAGATGGATAAGAGGACCAATGTGGTTTCATCTACATACTCTCTGGTTTTGAATCCCAAGATGTAGGCTATCATGTCAATAATAAATTTTTCTGCTTCATTAAACCTTGAGTCCAGATATGGAGGAGGTTCCTGAGGTTGACAATTTGGTTTCATAAATAATTGGCCTATTCTGGTTATTTCTAAACTTGGCAATTTGGCACCTTGGTTAAGCAAAAGTCCCAAGGAAAGAGGAGGCAATGGCCCAATTGGCTTAAAATGCAACATCTCATTTATAGATTCAGGGGTGATATAAAATAGAATTGTTCCAGAAGGAGACATCACTGCCCTTTGAGTGGGCTCATAATTGGCATGGCATTGGTGAATGAGGTCACGAAAAACATTGACACAAGGGAGGTAGTACATGGGCATATTGGACTCCCAAATTCCAAAGATGTCAGCTTTGTTTCTATAGCTATTCCTAATCTCATAGAAGGCCTGGAGATGAGATTTGTTACCCATTATGTCATTAATCTGGAAATCCTTGTCAGCTAGGGGTAACCATTCAAGTTCTTTATGTGGAGCATTGAGAGGGGCCACATTGAGGGCCACTGGAGGAGGGGCTTCCATCTTATAAATTCTCTTGTGTTTTTAATTGGAATGTGGGTCTTTACAGCAACAGTGGGTAAAATAGTGGCTCTGGGGCTTTTTTCAGAGGATTTGCAGACTGGAGCGTTTTGTTTTGACTTGCTGGGCAAAATTTGTAGTAGAAAATGAAGCTTGGAGGGTTTTTTCAGCAAGGAATGGGTAGAAATAGTTTCAGGGCCTTTGCTTTGGCAATCACAGACCAGAGTGACCTCGAGCTCGACTTAATGGGAGAAATTTTCAGAGGAAGAAGGAGTTGGCAGGTTTTTTTAGTAAAAATTGGGCAAAATAGTAGTTTCAGTGGGCAATTTTGCAGGTATTTTGACGAATGTAACTCAAATTATGGCGTTTTTCCGAGAATTAACAGAGAAAACTTAGAAAACAGGGTTCGGGAGCAAAATTCATGTAAATACCTGTTTTGACGGAGAAATGTGCGAGTTGCAGGTGGTGAGCTGAGCTAAAGGGCTGAACTATGGAGCAAATTAGCCAGGTGGTGGACTGTATGGTCGAATGAGAATCGTTGAACGCAAATTGGCATGCAGACGTCACACAGAGAAGACAAACACAAACAAGCGAAAATGACACTTTCACCTCTTTTTATCGAAAATTTCGACTTTGGCGGGTTTGGCGTATTTTTGTCGGATGACATCATCGTGATGTGTGATTTTGTTGCGTAATGGGCAACGTGGCAATGACGTGGCGTTGACGTGGTGGTGATGTCAGCTGATGTGGTGGTGACATCAGATGATGACAAGGAGGTGAGGTGGAAACCATCGTGGGTGTTGACGTGGATGAGGATGTCAGCGGTGGGAAGCGAGGGCGGTATATGGTATTAACGCACCGCTTTTTCGGCAACAGTGGTATTCAGCGGGGGGGGGGGGGGGGGGGCGCGATACAGCTAGGCGGGCGATGCATGCCCCCTGTACAGTGGCGAAACCACCATTTTCTTGGAACATAAACTTCGGGCGTCGGGGCGATCACGATACAGCAGCGCACCGT
Organism: Pinus taeda; assembly: GCA_000404065.3. NCBI lineage: Eukaryota > Viridiplantae > Streptophyta > Pinopsida > Pinales > Pinaceae > Pinus > Pinus taeda. Next base: position 12,770 of record APFE031592819.1, on the reverse strand, counting down.
CGGATCTTAGAGCCTGGATCCAACGGTCGATGGTGAATGGGAAATAGCGGGGGTTGTGGCGCGGGTCCCGCCATAATATTTCGGCGTTTTATAATGTTTTGCGGGGTTTTGCAATGTATTTTGATTTTGGGTTCGGGTGGGTTGGTTATTCATTTAACCAAATGTTAAATGAAATCCAATGTTATATGCACGCAAGGGGTTATTATAAGGTTCCAAGTGAACCTATAATTCCCGAAGAACTTTGATATATGGCTATATCGCCGAGGGTCAGGATATTAGTTTTTTAGGGGTTTTTTATGTATTTTTATATATAATAGGGGCAGGGAAACATTATATAGGAGCTATATAATAGAGTTAGGACGTTAATATGAATATGTGGAATGAATATGTATGAATAAATGCTAAGTTTATAGAGTGAAAAACTTAGGCATGGGGGAATGAAAGGATACCAAGTTATGAAGTTTGGGAAACTTGGAATAATGGAATAAAAAGAATTTACACAAGAAATGTGGCTTGTTTTGCCTAGGTGAAAACACAGTTTCACTTAGTTTTTTCCATGAAATGAAATGGACTAAGGGCAGTGAGCAGATCTCATTGTCCTTGGGGGGATGTTAGTAAGTGTTCTTGGAAAAATGAGGAGGGAAATTAGTCATGCTCCATTTGTTTTGTAACCACCTTGCCATAGCACCTTATGATATTTATGAGATGAAGCTTGTTCCAAAGGACCGAATTGCTCATAAACCTACTTCTGCAACATCAAAACTGCCTACCCAGCCTAGTACACCTAACATTTTTTCTTCATTTTCATTGGGTGCATTTGAACTAACAAACCCTGATTCTCTTCTTTTCTTTTAGCTGCCCTCCTATCTAAGTCTACCCTTATCTCTTCCAAGGGCCTAGATTAAGCAGTTGGGTTCCTCTGCTTCTCTACCTATCTACTCATCTTCCAAGCTTGAACTGTTTGGACAGACCTTTATTCTCTATTCTAAGACAAGAAAATTCAAACATGAACTTGGCCAAGATTAAGCTGTTTGGCCAATCACAAGCTATGATAAGAGTCAAGCAACTATACATAGTAAAATTCTTCAAAATATGGAACCTTTGCAGCATGGAAAGGATGAACATATTTGACACTTCTTTAGTCAATCATGAAAAATGAAACCTATTGGTATAGGAATCTAACAGTTACACAGAAATTTGTCTTGCTTCGTCAAGTACTCAAGCTTCAGTGTTTTCCTCGCACAAAGGCAACCTGTCGATCACAGTTGATCCATTCTCGTCATAGGCTTCTCACTCGAACTTGTTCCAGCTACAGGCTGAGCATCTTCCCCTTGAAAATTGTGCATTTTTGGAGGGAAACCAGCCTTCCCTCCAGGAATTGCGCAACCCTCTCTGATAGCCTGCTGGGCTCCAGGATTGTGCAATCTTGCCAGCCAACCGTCCCAGTAGGATTTGCACAAATTTTCCCAATAGTAGGTTGTTCAGCCCAAAATTTGTGCAAATTTGGACAATAGTCAACTGATCTACCTAGAAATTTCACAAATCTCTTGGGCATCCAACTCATCTCCTATCTAAAAATGCATATTTCTCTCCAGTAATTAGGTAGTCTCTTGCATTTATAGCTGAGTTGACTGGTTCCCTTCAGGACTAAGAAAAACAGACTTGCATGCATGGACTACTTCTCCCAAGGCAACATGCAAAGGCATCCCTTGTTTCAGGGATGTATGTTTAGCAGTTGGAAGTTACATGCAAGGAGTAATTTTGAAACCTCCCACCAAGTTTCACTTCCCCTAGATTCGTGGCATGCACATCACAACCTTGATGTCATCAAAACTCATCAACTAGACACTAGAGAGCTCATTCCTCACATCAACCGTGCAGTTTTGACATCCCACATCACATCTAGGAGAAGTCAACACATTCAACTCAGATGTTTTGGGGTAAGCCCGCTTCCCATGCCTTGTGTTGCATTTCTGTCGCTTTTTGTGTTTTTGCTTGTGGGAGTAGTGTTTGCTTTATTTCTTTGAACACTTTATGTCGTTTACATATATACTAACTTCTCCTAGCTTTGTTTTATTTTTCGTTGCTATCTCACTACTATGGCATGCATGAAACTGTGTTGCATGGACATTCACCCAACTAGCAAACTGCCTCACCCACATGCATGTTGGTCTGTTTGTTGAATATTTAATTCATGTTTTGCATGCACTGTTAATCACTTCTTCTATCACTTTGTGTCGCCATGCATTCACTAACTTACTTGCTTTCAGTTTCCCGTTCGTGAGTTGGGCCAACCTTGGCCCAGGCTCTGCCTTCACCAAGGCTGCATTGCGCAATCTAGGAAAGGAAGTCTCACCTTCCTCTCTAGATTTGTACATTCCTTCCCAGTATTGGCCTCTAAGGATTTTTTTCACATTTCTGGAGGACAGTGGCTGCTTGGCCCAAGAAATTGCGCAAATTTGTCCCTAGGCCAGCAGTCCTTCCTAGCTAGAATTGCACAGTGCGCAATCCCAGTAGTTAGCAGCCAGACTAGACTGTGCATTGCGTAGTTCCAACAGTCAGACAGTTGCCCAACATCCCATACTATGCTTTATGCATTCTTGGCAGTCAGTCTCCCGACCTCCCAACACAAATTGTGTAACCTTCATGATCATGCACCTAAGCATGTTGCAAGTAAGTTCTCATGTTCCTTTTGGTTTTTGACTGGAAAATTGCTTGCCATGACTGTTGCCATGTCTCCAGCTATCCCAGGTGTTCATCTGCCTCTCAGGAGTACAAGTACAATGGTTTCCAAGAGAGAAGAGATGAAGGCACCGTTCATAGCACACTTGGGGATGTAGTCAATCAATTGTCCATGGACTTGCCTACCCATGAAGACATCAAGTTGTTCATAGACAAGGACATCAAGATATGACAATAGCAACATCACAACGAGAAACATCATGAACAATAGCTAAATACAACATATAAAATGCAATGAATATAAGAGGAGGTTTGTTGACAACATAGAGGCAGAACAAGGTTGCAAGTTCAAGCAGGGCCATTGATGATGAAAGCAACTTTAGACACTCTGGCTATGAAGTGACAACGCGACATGAATATCACACGAAGGCAGAAGATGGAACAAAGAAGGAGTTGCATGTGTAGAAGAAACAACTCAGGAAGAACATGAAGCTGCATAGACAGGCGAATGAGTTGCAATAGGAACAGGGACAGTAGTGGGAGCAACATGCACTCACGGATGAAACTACACCCATACAAGTTAAGGATCCATCCTAGCAGATGACATAGAGCAGACATGGTGAGAAGTGTTGTTGATCACATGCAAGGGATTCAACAACATGTATGGCATTGAGCGTTCGCATGTGATCCAACCCATTCAACACACTCACCAAGGCAAAGACAAGAAGCAAGTCCAATTGGAGCTGAACATATACTTCAGCAAGTTGATGCGCATGACCACTAGCACACACTAGAAAATCAGCATGGACACTATACATCAGTGCGTTTCCAGTTCAATCGTACCCAAGAATACCATGCGCATGTTAGTATATGAGTTGGATGAAGGGGGCGAACCAATGCACCGGTTGCAACGGAGGCAAAAATTCACTTCAGCAATATGTCACCATGAGGTGCATGCACACCATCATGGATGACCAAGCTTGGCATCAGCTCACCACCTTCACCATCACAAGCATGTCAAAGAGTTGGTCTCACCACAATGGACCGAGTGTCAATGATGTCTTGCTTGGCTTGCTCAAGCCATGTTGTCTCACAGGAGTACATGTGCATTGTAACGTTGAGTCATGTCAAGTGTAAGTCAAGTGTTAATAGTTTGATGTAATAGTCATAGAGTAGGTGAAGAGTCATGAGGGTAGTTGAATTGTCACAAAGGGGAATGTAAAGGGTCACCCCACCCTTTGCTATAAATAGTCCCTCATAACTCATTGTATGGAATTTTGGTCAGCCAAGCTTCTACTAAGACAATTTTGAAGAAGTCTTGGACAATATTATAATGCGCCTTGGCTTCTCCACTACACAGAACTAGTACATACCTTTGGAGGAGTAGGCGAATGTGGTTGTAATGTTCCACTGTTGGGGCTAGCAAGTTTACATGGATGTATTGTATGATCGTGACTTACACTTCTTTATATAATAAGAGCGAGCACATTTTCATGCATATGTTGTTATTGTAGTTGGGTTGCTCCATTTGCTTTAATGATATGTGTTGTTTAACTTACGTACTTGTGTATGAACTGATTCACATGAAATTATACGAATCTTGTTGTTAATGTGTTGCATATGTTGTTAATGTTGTCACTGTCTGTGTTGACTGTTATGCTAGACATCAGACATACCCTTCACTTGAACCTTGCTATAACAACAGTCACACTCATCTCAGACTGATCCATGAGTGTTGTATATGTTATCTTACCTTGTATGATGTGACTGATGCATTCGAGTGGATTGCTCCACCAGAAGCTGTGCATGTTCTTTTTGTCATGTGTTCCTAGCCGAGCTGGGACTGATCCCTTTAAACCTGGAACTCACCTTCACCTCCTCCCCCTTTCGAAGTTTTGGAACCTCTCATGCACCTTCCTTGGCTCACTGCATCAGTCACACCCTTTCTACTGACAGAGTTATTCTACTTGCCTCTGCGTGACACCGCAGTCAAGGCATTACCTTACGACCCAATGTTGGGACTCCTACACCAAACGGTCTAAGGTATAATTGGGATTTCTTACTAGGGAGATCCCCTTGACATGTTGGCGGGTCCAGCACCATCAACACATTGATAGTGCATGCAATCAGGATCTGATCCTTGAGGGATTATGCTATTTTTAGAGGCTTTATTTCCCTTTATATACAAGCTATCCTCCATAAGAATTACACATTGGAATAGAGACTTGGAGAGCTTGTGAATGGCTAAGATTTAGCCTTGAAATTTCTTATGAGTTGGATAATGAATTTGCTAAGTGCTGGGATTGTTCTTGAGAGAACAAGCATTGTAATTTCATCTTGATTTTCCATATTAATACAAAATAGATAGTGGGGTTTTGAGCTACGGCTTTGCCCGGATATTTATTGTGTTATGTGCCTTTGATTCTCTTCCTCTATTGATTATTGTTTTCTCGATGTATATGGACTTCCGTTGTAAAGAGTAGAACTAGATTGTTGTCTCTTGCTATAGCAAATTGCATTAGCTTGTGAATCTACAAGATTTTCTACATAAGGTTATAAGGGAGTTAAGAATAAGTTATAAATATTAATAAAAAATAGTTGTTAGGAGATATATATAATATTATATAAAATAATGTTATAAGGTTTAGATCCAACATATTCTATATTATATCGTATAAGGTTAAGAGAGGTTAAGAGCATGTTTCAAAATAGGAATATGGATGATTTAATATTATAAATTTAGTTATAAATTAGTGTTTGTTGTAAGAATAATAGTAATATATCGTTAAAAGTACTTCATAAATTAATAAGGGGGTTAAGAATAAGTTATAAATATTAATAAAAATAGTTGTTAGGAGTTTATATATAATATTAAATATTAATAAGGTTTAGACGCAAATATATATATTATAAAGTATAAGATTAAGAGAGGTTAAGAGTAGGTTTCAAAATATTATATATTAATAAAGTAATTAGGAGCTCAATAATTTATTAAGTTAAAAAATAGGGTCAAAAAATGAATCAAAATAAAGATAAAGGGATAATATATGTATATAATATATATAAGATAAAAATGTGAGGATGGAAATTACTTTAATATTAACAAAGAGGTTAAGAATAGGCTTCAAAATATTATAAAGCACTTAGGAGCTTGAAAATTTATTTTAATTATGTTAAATAAATAATATGATATAAATATATAAATAAAAAGAAAAGGGGAAGAGGGAAATAAATAAATAAATAAATAAAATGGAAAGAGACATGAGGATCATAAGGAGAGGGCCAAAATCGAAATCTTACTCAATTTCCAACCATCATCTTTGTTGAGATTTCTAGCATGCCTCTCAATATCATTAGCCTCCCTAAGCTTATGGTGGAAATGATCAACCCTAGTAATGAATATGGATTCTTTAATATAGACATGGTGCTTGGATTTCTTCGCATGCTCAGCTAGAGTTGCTGAGCGGGAATGTTTGTGCCTTATGTCTATAGCGTGCTCATGGATCCTATGATTAACTGATCAAACCATTTCTCCAATATATGGAATACCACAAGAATATGGAACCAAGCAAACCCCTTTCATGTCCTTCGGGTCGATAGAGTCTTTAGCTGAACCAAGAGAATTTCTAATGGTCCTTAGAGGTTTGAACATAGAGGAAACATTATTCCTTCTAAGGATATGGGCAATCCTATATGTGGTCCCTTGAATAAATGGGAGATGAACCTTAGAGATAGGATCAACACGAGTAGTTTTAACTCTTTATCCTTTACAAGCTCTTTAAAATGCCTTGAGGCCCTGAGTTTTGTTGTACCCATTATTTTTAAAAACTTCAAAGAGATGAGATTTCTCCTATTGTGGAGTAGGTAAATCTCCTCTGCAGACAAAGGTGATCCCCCTAGCCCAAGAGTGGGTCTAGCTGCAAAAATAACAACCTAATGAAAAATTCCTTAGACTAGAATCAAATAAGAGGGCCTATCTCTTAGAACCCTAATATTCTTGATGGTGACCTACTCCTTTGCTCCAGTGTCCTTTCGTTCTTCTCCATCAAATACCTCGAACAAATACACAAGAGACAACATCAAACGTAATAGCATACAATCACATTCAATATACTTAAAAATTCATGGAATCTTAAGAAATCAAATTTAATATGACACTAAATTTAGGAAATAAACCATTAGTCGTATTCATATAAAACTCAGAAAGAGATACAACCAAAGCCTTGATGTTGTAGGTCTCCTTCGATGTATCCAGGTTCCCACACCACTGCTGGCATCTCATCATTAGCCTCAACAATGGAAGTTTAAGGCTTCTTCAATTTAGTTCTAAACCAAACCAAAAACACTATTCTCCCTTCACAAAACTAGAAGGCTAAAGCTATAGATATCTTGTTGGTTATTCAAGCTCCAAAAAAGACCAGTTTAGCTTGGAAAAGGAGGATTTTATATAGCTTTGATGGAGGGGATATGGTTCCTCTTATGATGGGAGAGGAATTATCTCTTTAGTTTGTTCCATATTTATAGGGGAAAGGAGCCCAAACAGACTCCCTCGACTCTATCCAGCCCAACCATTTACCAGACTTCCATTCACGAAGCTTCTAGACTAGGAAGCTTTGACTCCATTTTTAAAAACTTTCCAAAAGAGGGTTGGCGCGAGTGGTGAATAACTCCCTTGCACCGTTTGGTGCTAGGCATGGTTTCAAACTTTGCAAATCGGTGTGGGAAAGGAGCTGAGCACTAGCACCGGTCTTGAAAACTAGGACTGAAGGATGATTCTTGGGGAATGATGCAAGAGGGGAGTGTTCTACACATAAATAGGGATTCAAAGGTATGCTCTTCATAATGGGAAAGCATATAGAGTTCACTGTAGAGGTCCTCTAGGATTGAGGAATGGTGAGTACAGGGACAGTGACAAAATGTTGTGTAACAGATTCCCCTTAAAGCGTGATTTCGAACAAGAATGAGGGGTGAAATTCTTTACAAGTAGATGCGTGGAACTGGAGACATTGTCAAAAAACCTGCAATCAAGCATAGATACATATACATCACTAAAAACTCTGATAAATGATACATGAATCATGGTATGGACGTAGCCATCTAGAGAAAGATCATGTAAATGGATCCAAGGTATGGGAATAGTCATCCAATAAGAAGGATCATATCAAACCCAAGGTATGGTCACAGCCATCCAATAATGAGAAGGATCACATATAACAACTCATGGTATGGTCACAACCATCCATCTGAAAGAGACATGTATATCAACATGATCATGTCACATCACCTTGCAACGTGGACTTTAGTAATCTAAGCCCACGGTCTTGTGCTCCAACACGACTCGATCAAAGTACAAATTCTAACATGTGAATAGATGTGTCGAAGTCGAACATGCTAGAAAATCTCTTGATTACCGATCAATGATGTGAACCGTTAACAAGCGCGAGAGAAACCACCAATAATGACGATGGCGCTCAAGGTACTACTAGCACAATCCACGAAATGTGAATAAGGAACTAAAGTCGAACACCCGTGAAATCACCCGATTGAAAGCCAATGATGTGAAATTGTCGTCGAGTGCGAAGAACATGCCATTAGGGGATGCAAGCTCTAAGGTACTAGAAAAGAGTCTCTGGGCAAACTTCCCAGATAATGAGCTAAAGTCAACAGGTAGTGACCTTATTGAAGGAGGGCCATAATGTATCCCACATCATCGATGTGAGACAAAGGGATGTAATGATTATGGATGATATAGAGAATTAGGAATGAGTGCAGCTGTAGAAAGATAACTCTTGAACACATTAGGGACATGACTTTGGAGTTTGGAAGATTTTGCGTTCATAGGATCAGAGATCATAATAATGTGGCAGAGATCAAATGGAAAAGGAAAAAATGAATGATCCAACCCAGGAAATTCAATGATGAAGTGAGGATATCCCAACCCGACATGAAGCAAAAAGTGTCATGTTCAAGAGTGAGCTACCGATACAACTGATATAATTTCCCATTTCCCCCCACCATTTCTGGCAAGTACCCCAATTATTTTTTATCGCAAGCTTGAAGGGGATAGCATGTGCTTTCACTGTAAAGCCATCCTTCGGATGAATCTGACCTAGAAAGATTAATGAGCCCTGGGAATGAGAAGCTCATGTCCGTCAAGTTGGCGAATTCGATGTCATTTAATTTTTTAGCGAGTCTGACATAGGTGTAACTCGGTATATTTTTCATATTTAGAGAGTTTGAAAAAGACATGGAAAATAAAACTTCAAAAGGTCCCTTTTCGAACATTTGTGTCTCTCAATCCCGAAAAAGTAGAAAACAATACTCGAGAGAACCACTTGACCATGTCCGTCAAGGAGTACCTTTTTCATAAATAGTTTATCCCATCTCGAAAAAAGGGTAAATATATACTGGATAAACGATGTTTCGCAGGCTTTCACAAGTTCAAAATGATAAGAGCTCGACAATCTTTTCATGTTTTAAGGGTCGAAAAAGAGTTGAAAGCAGACTCCCTATTTTTATTCTCTTTAACGAGTCAAAAAGGGAAAAAAATACTCGACAACCTTTTCATTTGATTTTTTACAAGTTGATAAAAGAGCTTAAACATGACTTCAACACCATCATCGGCAATCCATCACCTGTCGTTGCACAAGGAACGAACACATTATCTGATTTCTAAGGTAAAAATAGGTAAAAAATACTTTTAAACCCCTAAAATAATGAAAAGTGAATAAAAAGGGGAAAAGTAAATTATTTTTTACCATTCACCCTTTTTACCTTGTTTAGAGGAATTTTTACCCATTTTACCCTAAAACTTAGCTTCATTTACATACTTGTTTTTCCTGTTTTTACCATTTTTCAGATTTCTTGAGGAGATTTTGGAAAAAGAAAATTCATCCTCCTTTGGCGTGGGATCCAGGCTTGGGATCACGCTGATAGAGGGATAAAAGCAATGGCACGTGCGCCGTCAATGTTACTATTTTTAAAACAATCGTGTCGATGCAGAGAAGAGAAAAAAAAAATCATTTTCATCCAAATGTTTTGCTGCAAATCCCAAATTTCTTGGTCCAATACTAATGTTTACTTGAATATTTGGTGCTTGCAGGAAAAATACAGAGAAAAAATGGTTGATTAGAAAGAACATGAGAACAAGGCAATTGATGCAAAGGCATTGGCAAATCCAAATTGTCTTCATGCTCCAAGGAACTGTGGGCTCCTCAAATTCTTCCTCACATCGGGCCTTCGGGCTCAAACTGAGCCGTTACAATATTTGATTAGTATTTGGGACATTGGACAGGAAGTCTCTGTGACCCGAGACCAAGAGCTTGAGCTAGAGACTTCAGATATATACTTCATCACCAGACTATCCCGAAGAGGGGAACCAGTTAATCTGTATGGGTCCAGGCCCATTGGGGTAAGTGTGAACATGTTGCTTACAGAACATTGTCCAAAAAAGCACTGAAATAAAAAAGCAGCAAGCTTGATATCATGAGTGTTAAAGACCTTGTATTGAAAGCGTTGCTCTTGACCATAAACAAAGTTGTTGGGGCTTAGGCATTGCGTGAGTCCAACAAGTCCAAATTCTAGTATGCCATAGACTGCACGATGCCCACTGCCTTCAATTGGGCGAAAGCCATGAAGGTGAACATGAAGCACCAATTATCCAAAGACAAGGCAGGGAACTTGAAATAGTTTGGATATGGTTTTATTTTGGTGACCTTCGTTTTGGAGTTGATCCCACTATTTCACTACCAGCTGGCAGAGGTAAACCCCCCATTGCCACGGGACCCACGGTTGGTCCGATGGAGCGAACTGATGCCCAAAACTGGCAGGAGCCAACATATGTCATACAAGCCTGCCTTCTTTCCATGGCTGAGGCATCAGTTGATTGTGGTAGAGGATTGGCCATATAGTGGCACTAAATTCTGTGGCGATCCTGAAATGCCGCACCCAGAGGGAGAAGATTTTGATGATGGAGGTAAGAAAAGCAATTTTAATTTTTTTGATTTTTTGATTTTTTTTGAAATACATGCATTCATGACACTTCGGTTTTGTAATTGCAAATGTAGGACTAGAGCGACTAGCTGGAATTTCCTTGATCACTAGACCCGTTTCTCGAAAGTTTTGAGATCGCCCCTTATCAGGAAGGAGTCGATAATGAGGAGGAGATTGTGTGGAACCTTGCCAACTTGACTAGAGGCATCCCAGAGTATGCCTCGGTGGGTGACATCCCATGCCAATATCAGTGACACACAGTGAGGGTGTCAGATCAGATCCAACCTTTACTGAATTGAGTAGTATGAGCAATGACATGCTATCATGAGCACCATGTCGAGTAGTCCATAGCTTTAGCATTTACAGTTTTGAGGCCTGTGAGCCACTGATGTACTAAACACATATATTATTTTTTGGGTTTTGATGTATGACATTCAAAAATTTATATATATATATATATATATTATATATATATATATATATATATATATATTATATATATTATATTATATTTCCTGTTTATTATGATACAACGTTTCTTTTTCACATGTGGTGCAAATGTTTGTCTAACACATAATTAGCTAATGCATCTGTTAATGTATTCATATGCCTGGGAATATGATGATATGTGATTTAATAAAAATTTCTTTCCAATAGACAAATATGTAAATACATTCTAAATATGTGAGGGTTTCTGACGAAATATTTCCCATTGAGCTGAAGAACAACAAGCTATGAATCAAGGTTAACAACCATTTCCCAAATGTTAAGAGCAATGGTTTCTAATAAGAGTTCGATAGCCGCACTATATTTAGCAATGTTATTAGTTGTTTGACCCAAACAGATACCTTGAATATCAATCAACTCACCATTAGGACTGTAGATAGCCCATGTCGCGGAAGATAGATTTTGAGAATTACGACAAGCGGCATCAGCAAAACTAACGTAAGGAGTCACAAACATCTACAAAGTAGGTGAAGACATAATAAGCAGGAAAGCTGCTTGAAAAACACACCAAACCAAACCTGCACAAAAATGAATAACACACTTATGTACAAAAGTAACCATGCGATATGACTCGGGCATAGTACTCGTTGACGAAGTCCATTGTTGGACTCAGTTAATCAATAAATAGCGAGAAAAACCATATTTTTACCATTGACATGATGTGTAAGCATCGAATCAACCAAATAGTAGAGTAAAACTCATAAAATGTTGTGCCCCCATGCCCCCAATGCGAGTGAGGGTTATGAGTCGTAATATGAAAACCCCATTGTGATAATGGGTGAACGATAGAAACTCGAGGAGACGAGGTGAACCTGCACTCATGATGAGAAAAAGATGTGTTACACAGTAATTTGTCACCGTTTGTCACCGTCCCTGTTACCCCTCTCCTGCATCTTGGAGGACCCATTCCAGGACTTGTGAGAAGTGACAAGACTTGAAACCACTTGCCTTATTTACCTCTAAACATGAGCTTCATATGCCCTTAAGACATCTCCTGCTCATTGCCCCTAAAAATAGCCCTTTTTGCATTAGCGCTGGTGCCCTGTGTTATGCCCGCGCCAATGGGGAAAATCCTAATGAGAGGGCGCGCCATTAGCGCTCTGTCCCAGAGTCGCAATTGCGCCAACCATTTTGGGCAAAGATTTCAACCACTCAAACCTCCGAAGGTTCTATCCACCTCATTCACCAGCTGATTCCAAGTTGAGTGAGGATGGTTTGGCTTCGAATCTCCTTGGATGGAAAGTTGTTTGCCACCATTCCATGGAAGTTTCCAAGTGATGAAGCCAAATCCATGATTGTGGGGGATTGAACTTATCTCTTCCTTTTCCTCTATAAAAGCTTGTTCCCATGGCTTGAGCAAGCTAGTTCTAGTTCTGAAAGCTCTGACTCTTGTGGCAATACTTGTGCTGAAAGGAAGATATCAAAAGATTGGAGTTGCAAGAAGCCTTCTTTGTATCCATAAGGCTTTACCTAAGTAAGGAGACTTTTTCACTAAAGAGAGAGAGAGCTTGTCCCTCACCCCTTCAAGCTTTTGCAAGACTTATGTAGCTGAGCACCCAGCCAAAGGAGGACTTGACGTCAAGATGCTG